>JAPKLW010000089.1:450422-516219 GCA_026898455.1 Plectranthus barbatus
CGATTAATTAAGCATTAATTAGCTTAATTAAATCCGGGATATTACATACCCATTTAACCTTTTATGCAACTTTTGAAGTCTATTTTTGCATCGAATTTTTTGGATTGTAAATTAAATCTTAAGCGTTGAATTTGTTAATGGAAGGCTAGGATTAGGTCTTATTTCACATCGAAGAGGGGGTTTCCACCATAGTGCACCCCTATAAGACTTGTTCTTATCCATTGATTAAGAAAATTGACGCTCCAGATGTATTTTTGAGCTGCAAAAATTTGCTGCAATAATAGAAGAAAAAAGTTGCATAAAAGGGTTTTTTAGTAAATGTGAAGCACCTTTTAACTTCCCCATATCTTACCCACGATTTTATTTGCTAAAATTTCGGAACAGTTTTACTGCATAATTTTATCGAATTCGCTGCAGTATTAAGAGATAAAAGTTGCATTAATAAGAGGAAGAAGTTGCATTACGTAATTTTTTTATAATCAAAATTATATATGCACGATTTTCAGCCACTAATTTTGTGGAATTTGAATTCTAAAATACTACATTTCAAAATTAAATTATATTTGTTTCCTAATTTAATGGGATTGGTTCTCTAAATTATGATATTTCAAAATTAAAATCTGCAATGATTCAAAATAGAGAAAGTTTTGTAAATAATTAATATTAAAAAAGTCTTTATGTGAATTGGAATTAGCAGAGTACTGCAACTATTATATCGTTATACTGCACATTTACAGGCGTAAAATCTGCAATAATTTGAAATAGAAAAAAAATTGAAAAAATAATTAATATTAACAAAACTCTTTATGTGAATTCAAATTATCAGAAATACTGCAACTGTTATATCTTTATTCTGCACATTTACAGACGTAAAATCTGCAATAATTCAACATAGAATTTTTTTTGAAAAATAACTAATCTTAACAAAACTCTTTATGTGAATTCAAATTATCAGAGAGTACTGCAACTATTATATTGTTATACTGCACATTTACAGGCGTAAAATCTGCAATAATTCAAAACTAAAAAAGTTTGAAAAATAATTAATATCATTAATCCGAGCAGCAGAGCAGCCGGGCTCTCGTTCCCGTTGCCGGAGGAGGGCCCATCGACGCTCCGATCGTGTCATCGTTCAATGACATGAATCGCCCTCTTCTGGACGTCGTGGACCGGCTGCGCCACCTCGAAGTCATGCAAGAAGGCATCCAACTCCCAACCTTCGTGGTGGTCAACGATCAATCCTCTGGCACAGATGAGATCGCCGGCCACGGGAAGGGCATCTCGAATCACCCCCTCACGCTAGTCATGAAGAAGCGGGCGTCCCTGATCTCACCGTGGAATATACACGATTGATATGAAAAAAACAAACAAGTTATTCGTATATAATTAAATAAGGAATAGAAATATTTGACAAAATATGTAGGGAGAAAATCAAGGAAAATAATTATGTAATGAAAATATTGGTAAACTTTTATACCCAAAATACCCTAAATTATTAATAAAATAAGTAACTAATTATATAAAACTATACATCTGGGCCGTCCATAATTAACAACGAATGGATAGGATTAGTTCTCATATCACATCTGGGAGGTGGTTCACATATGATTACTCCTCTATATATATATATATATATATATATATATATATATATATGGTAGTGATCAGGTGAGAATAGGAGTTACTATGAGAAATAAGAATAGATCTCGCGCGTCCATCTCATCAAATCGATGAACAAGATTCATTCTCAGCAAATTAAAAAACGCGACATTTTTGCCCCAATATCCTGCAGTTTTAGCCTTTAAAGGCTAAAACTGTAAAAAAAAAACTCAAACACAAACAACAATTTGCATTTTAAGCCCAATTTACTTCATTTTTAGCCCAATTTACTTCATTTTAGCCCGATTTACTTCATTTTTACATAAATACGAATTAAAAAAAATTAAACATCTTCTTCTTCAAAGCAGCAACACGAGGGTAGTCTCTATAAAACTCAATACCAACATCAACAGTTCTAAAAACTCTACCCTTAAAATGCTTCATCTCATCAACACAATTTGGAATAAATGAACCTGTAAGATACAAAAATGCACAAAGTTAACACTAAAGATGCACAATGTAATAGTAAAAATGAACGTCGATCTGAATAAAACAAATTTTTTTAAAACTATATTCATGCATTTTAAGTCCGATTTACTTCATTTTTAGCCAAATTTACTTCATTTTAGCCCAATTGACTTCATTTTTACATAAATATGAAATAAAAAAAATTAAACATCTTCTTCTTCAAAGCAGCAACACGAGCGTAGTCTCTATAAAACTCAATACCAACATCAACAGTTCTAAAAACTCTGCCCTTAAAATGCTTCATATCATCAACACACTTTGGAATAAATGAACCTGTAAGATACAAAAATGCACTAAGTTAACCCTAAAGATGCACAATATAATAGTAAAAATGAACGTCAATTGTGCATAAAACAAATTTTTTAAAACTATATTCATGCAAAATAAACAAAGTCGAGACCGAACACGAATGCAAAATCCAGAAACAAAGAAAAAAAATCTGATCGACAGAAGAAATATAAATCAAATCGAACGAAGAAGGAAGAAGGAAGAAGAAGAAATCAAATCGCCCGAAGAAAGGAATAAAAAATCTAATGAGATACTATTTCAGATTTTAAAAAAAAGCTAAAATTACAAAAATAACCTTAATTTTGCAAAACTGAATGATAATAGAGGAAAACTGCACACGGAGTGAAATAGATCATGATCGTTGAAATCACAAAATCAAAGGCTGAGATTTATTCTCATTTCTCATACTAAAAATTATTCTCATATGATCACTACTCTATATATATATATATATATTATAATATATTAAATACAATATTTGATTTGTGCATGTGACAGTACAAATCTAGTTAATATATATAGCAAAATAATACTCTTTGTTACTTTTGTTTTTAGGTTAAAACCTGAATTGAGTCTGATCCAATACATGAAATGTAACGAGCATACTCAAATTCGCATGGCAATATAGTGATGCAGAGTGATAAATTATTTTAAAAAAATAATCACTTTCAATCTTCAAAATTAATAACTTTACATAATTAAAAAAATAAAAATAACACTTTTTATAATCTTCTTGACCGAAATCGTATTCGATAATAGATTATTCGATTCAAATTAAATGCGAATTCGATACAAAACATTTTTGTGCTTTAACCGTAAATTTGATAAGAATTCGAATTCAACGAAAAATTAATCTAAATTTATTCGAAATTGTATTGAATTATCGTATTTTATATAAAAAAAAATACATAGGTAGGTGTGGTCTCGACTGTCATTAACGACTACCCACATTAAGGGGGTGTTTGGTTCATGGGTATGGGTATAGGGGAATGAGTTTGATTCCGAAACCCATTGTTTGGTTTCCGGGTATGGGTATGGAGGAATAGGTTTGATTCCCAAATAATTGGGAATGGTGATTCCCAACATAAATGGTGGGTATCATACTCATTCCCAAATTTAATCAACTTTATTATTTTTTAAATTTTCTTATTATTTTATAATTATAATACTAAATAAAATTTATATAATTATTAAATAAGTAGTGAAGTATTATATTAATTATAATTATCGTAATTATATATTATTATGATATTATATTATTGATATTATTTTAATATTAATATTTATGATATTATTATATTTAATTTTTTAATTATTATAATTTTATAAGATATTTTAATTACATTTTTAAATAGAAAATTAATGAATAGTTAATTGAAATAATAATTGATTTATTATATTTATTTCCAAACTTTTTATTTTTTTAACCTATAAATTTTAACATTACAAATAATATAATAATTAATAATATAATATTAATAAAATTATTATTATTATATAAGATAAATAAGAAGATAAATATTTATAATAATAATTTTTATTACTAATTAATATTACAATATTAAATTAATAATTAAATATATATATAATAATAATATTTTAATAATATAGTTTTATTAACATAATAAATTATTAAATTAATATTACAATATTAAATTATTAATTAAATATAAATTATGAAATATATATTATTTTAATAATATAGTTTTATTAACATAATAATATTAATAAAATTATATTAATAATATTTTTATAATTATATTTTATTAATTTAATATTACTATATATTTTAATATTATTATAATAAAATATTTTCTATAATTAAATGTTTTGATAATATTTTATACTATTTTTTATTCTTATATTAATTTTATATAGTATAAAATAAAAATAAAGAAAAATATTTCAATGTAATATTATTTATTACTTTATTTTATTTATTGATTTTTTATTACAAAATTAATTATTATTATTTATTAATATTTAATTCTTTTTTCTAAATATATTAAGAAATAAAATATCAAAATTTAAAATGATTCCCAAACCCATCTTATAAACCAAACATCTTTATTGAAATGGTTAAACACATACCCATTCCCTCTACTTTCAAACCCATACCTATACCCATACCCATAGTGATTCCGACACTTAAACCAAACGCCCCCTAAAATTCAAGGGAAAAAACCAGGCAACCAGCTCCCCCTTCCTCAAATCTATATGTATTTATATTTTTCAGAAAACAAATGCCATTTATTATTCTCACCCATTTTTGTCCTTTCCCTCTCTCTCTCAAACTTCCATTCATTAGTTCATAAGCGGCTTACAAGATTTTCTGAGGAAGCAGCAAAGATGTCTATTCTTCAACTCACCAATTTTCCACCTTCTTCAGCCTCTCTGTCTGCTTCCTCTTCTTCTTTCCCGCTGTTGTTGAGTCCTAATTTGCGTCTTCCCACTAAATCCAGCCCCTCGTTTGCTTTGACCAGCTTATACAACCATAAAAAGATCGATTCGTTGAAGAAGCCCAGATTCTTTAGAATTAGTTGTTCTGCTGTGGTATGTGTGGTTACATGATTGGTTCATCGATTATTTATTTATTTATTTCATTTTTTTGGAGAATTGATGCGTTTGTGGTTTTTGTGTGAATGGCAGGGCTCTGATGCTCAGGAAGTGGTTGAAGAGAATAGTGTATCCGTTATTTTGCTTGCAGGAGGAAAGGGTAAAAGAATGGGTGTAAGTCAACCATCGTTCCTCACTCACTGTTATTACTCATTTGTTAGTTGTGTTCAATTTTTTTTTCGTTAAATTCGATGCTTTCATGTATTCGGATTGCGTGATGTACTTGGAGGAGAGTGTGGTTATTGGGTACTATGAAACTCGGGAAGAATTTGATCAGGTTTTTTATGAATTGTTGCGTACGTCACATATTTTCCAGGATTAGAAGCTTTGGCTTGTGTGAATCAAGAGCTAAATCAGTCATCAATCATCTTCACTATATTGCTCATCTGTTCTTTTAATTTGAATAATTGTCTAATTCAGTGGTATGTTTTGTTTGTCAATATCTGAAATAAATGCTTTTATCTATGAGGTTTTGTGATGTGCGTGGAAGAGGATCTGATTCTTGAGGGCTATGCGATTCGAATATTTGATCAAAAAAAATATAATAGTTTCGTGCACCACATATGTTCCATAATTAGAAGATTTTGCTTGTGAGAACAGATGATTTCATTCAGCTCCAAAGTCATGAAGAAGTCAAAACTTGGTTTTGGTTTCATATTTGGATGAGAGTTATTAGACATTGGATCTGTCCCCAGTTGCTATTCAGTGTGCTTCCTTTTGACCATTTCATCGTTTTATCTTCCCTAAGGATTTTTTTGCCATTTGGTTGATTATAGTCTGTGTTATTTGATTCATAGGCAAGCATGCCAAAGCAATATCTTCCACTTCTTGGCCAACCAATAGCTTTATACAGGTGAGTGCGACAACTTTACAATACCATTCCGTTCTGCAAGAATAGGAGTGAATAATCAGTTTCTCCATTTATCTAGCATCTTTTAATTGTTAAACTGCAATATATGATATATATCTTGCAGTTTCTACACTTTCTCGAAGATGCCTGAAGTGAAGGAAATTGTTGTAGTATGTGATCCTTCTTATCGAGATATTTTTGAAGGTCTGCACATGTTTGGACACAGTACCTAAATCAAGTCAAGAAAATAGAATAACTAAAATTCATCCCTATGTACACACATGCACTGGATATGGCTTAGTTGGAATCTCTTTTATAAGACAATAAAATACATGCTTTTGTTTTGCTAGATTCCAAAGACGATATTCGCGTTGACCTGAAATTTGCATTACCTGGAAAGGAGAGGCAAGACTCTGTGTACAGTGGATTAGAGGTACTCTTGTCATTTGATTGTATCAATATAGAAACTCATCCCTTGTGTATGTTTTCCCGTCATTTTTCTCATCAGTGATCCTAAGATGAATAGTTTATACTGAAATGACCATACTACCTGCGACTGGATGAACCTTTTATTTGAAGTTACCAATGTGGATCCTATTTGTCTTAGATAATTATGCTCTTTCAGAAGCTCCTCTAGTTCGGTAACTAAGTTTAATGTCATGGGGATACTTGCTAGAATGGCCTTGAACTTTTAGTTCAAAGTTTTTGTTTTCCAATCATGAAATGTATCTGGTGGTTAATACTCAGATTCAACAAAATTCTTTCGTATTCTTTGATTCAAGTAGTGGTGATTACAATTCTTTCACTGAAATATGAGGGCTTTGTTTCAGGCAATCGATGTAAATTCAAAGCTAGTCTGCATACATGATTCTGCAAGACCTCTCGTGTTAACTTCAGATGTTGAAAAGGTGGGTACATCTAATTATTAATCTCAATCTTTCTAAGGTGCAATTAATCTTCATACTCGTATAGGAGAATATTTTTCTGCCTATACAGTTGCGATGAGGTTTTCTACATTCTTATGTGATGTTTATTGTGATCAAGAAGCCACATTCACCATTAATATCAGATTTGTATAAATGTTCTGTTCAAGATTGGCGTCTTCTGACGTGAAATGCTATTAAAAGGAATTATGGAAACATGAAATGATTTGCTCGCATTCTATTAAATTATATTTGAGCTAAGAAATATGTAGCTGTACATGAAGGAAGGAAATCGTGTTTTATTCAATAAGTTCATATCCTGTCTACAGTTTTACGGTTTTACCATTGAGATCTTCAATAAAATTGGTAAATTTCAAGCTAAACTGATTTCTACTATTTATTTAAATTATTTTACTTCCTTTCTGATTACTGGCACGAATCCTCGGTTTTTGTGCTTTTGCATTGCAGATTATATTTAAGTGGATCTCTTTTAAATTTCAATAGAAGACTTTCATTTAGTAGATCATGTATTAGCAGTAAATTTAAATTCTGTAGAACGACATTCTTTCTTGGTTTGCTTAATTATTATATCTTAATGGCCTATTTTCGTCTGTGGGAATACCTTTTTCTTTGTTTGTTTTTATTAATTCATAAAGACATCATAGAATATCGGGGTATGGAATTTGAATTATAACAAACTTACTCATTTTAATGTTCACCTTACCAGGTTCTGAAAGATGGCAAGCGTGTTGGTGCAGCTGTACTAGGGGTGCCTGCTAAAGCTACAATCAAGGAGGTGGGCTTTTTAATTCTGTATCCTCAATGACCTATTCTAAAGTAAACTAAAACTCTTCTATTTAATTTCTCGACTTCAAGCTCAACTTAACGTTATTAGGAAATTGATAGTTACTTGTAGTGGAATTTTAGATTGGACTTTTGAGATATTGGTTGGCTATTTAGTTCTCATAAAGCGTACATGAAGAAATGCTTATTCTTTTCTATATTCTTGGAAATTTGACCAAAAATGTTTCTTCTCCCTTCTCCCTTACTTTAGTCTTAGACTGTGATGAAGTTGCTTCTCTTTCTTTCAGATATATATCAACTCCAACTAGAAAAATGCTAGATAGTTAGACATTCAGCTTCATAAATAAACGAACATTGATGTAATAAAACTAGAATACTTTACTGGATGGTTTCTCAAATACAGATTTTTTAGTCCAATTTTTCTTGGACATCAATATGAAGGGAACATGTTTTGTTGCCTCTGGGGAAGTCTATATGTTTATCAAACCATAGGTGCTCGTTATTCTCCTTGCCATGTGCCTGGGAATAGACCTTGATTTTCTCTGTTGGTCTTTTGCTTCATGTTTACGATTCAGGCGAACAGTGAGTCTTTTGTGGTAAAAACATTGGACAGGAAGACCCTCTGGGAAATGCAAACCCCACAGGTTCGTAGCTGCTTTTGTTTTTTTTCCTGAACTATCGGAGAAATCTTGACGTGCATCCAATCCAACCATTTGTGCAGGTTATCAAGCCGGACTTGCTTAAGAAAGGCTTTCAACTTGTAAACAGGTGATTGCTTCTTCCTCTTTGCTGGACTCATCCCCAACTTCACATTTTTTTTTCATCTCCGGGGATTTCTGCAGGGAAGGACTCGAAGTCACCGATGATGTATCAATTGTGGAGCACCTCAAGCACCCGGTGTACATCACGGAAGGATCTTACACCAACATCAAGGTAGTGAAATAGAAGTGTCTGAAATGTTTCTGCTAGTCATGTGCATTAGCATCTCATTTTGTGTCTGGGCGTTGTAGGTTACGACACCAGATGATTTATTGCTTGCAGAGAGAATATTGAACCCTGCAGATTGAGTGATTCTATAGAGGGCAAATGAATGAGCATTTCTTACCTCATTCACGCGGCGAGTTTTGTGTCTCCATTCTTTTCTGCTAATACTAATCAGAGGTACATCTTGTTGTCTGTATACAAACTGCCAATCCTAATTTTCGAAAATTTAAAGAATTAATCCATTCTTGCTGTAAAAATAAAGGAATCAATCGGTAATTTTAATATAACATAAAATGAATCAATCGATTGTTGGTATTATAAATTGGTTGATTGTCGCAAAGATCGGTCGATTTTCTTTCCCAAATTGTGCGATAGTTTATATGAAGTTCACAAAATTCATGTCAATTGTTTATACGACTTTAACAAATATTAAAGTATAGAAGAAATATTTTTTTTATATATATAACTTGTTAATGTATATCTGTATCTGATTCGATCCACTACCACATCGGGTAGGAAATTTTCTGTTTTCTTGTCATATTGATTCTAATTAAGATAAACTTCAACAGTGGATTATTGTATTGTGTCATAACTAACCCGTCTTACCTAATTCAACAAATTTATAAGAAAAATAAACAGATTTCTCACAACCAAATTAAAGAAATTAACACTAAAATCTTTATCTTGATGGTTGGAAAGTTGAAGTCAATCCAAAATTAACACTAAATTTTGGGGAAATCTTCAAAATTTATATATATCTTTACTTGATTCTCCAATATTTTTTAACCATATTTGCTCGAATAAATCTTCTCTTTTATGTCTATATTTATTAATTCTAATCATATTTACTATTTGAGCCCTCCAATTTACGTGCTTCATCAATGGGCTAAACTACTGATTTTTATTATTGAGTTGAACTTAAGGAAATAATTGATTCGAGTTTAGCTGATTATTATCTTGTTTAAGTTTGATTTGTTTATTTCGAATCGAGCTTCGAATTTTTTTATCAAATACTTTGAAGTTCACGAAGTTAATCGAGCCTTAATGACCGAGACGAACTTTCAAAATTTGGATTATATTTAAAATATTCATTATTATTTTTTTGAAAAGGAAAATTATTTACTTCAAAAAAGTATCATGTTAATATTCAAATTCAGTTTTTCATATAATTATAAAGATTTATCATAATTATTAATCTTAAATAATGAAAATATTAATTTTATAAAGAATAATTTTATATTTTATATTAATTTTAGTCAACAAGCTTGCTCACGAACTTACGAGTCGAATATTATAAAGTTCAAGTTTAGTTCATTTAATAAACGAGCTTTTATTGAGTTAAATCTCGAATAACTCACAAATACATTGATTTATCTACTACCCTAGTCGTATTACTTTGCCCATAATAATAGTCTCTCACTTTATCAAATTCTATAGAGTTAGATGTGAGCAAATGTGCATGAACATGAGAAGATAATTGCATGAATACCTTTTCAAACAAATAACTCCTTTTTTGAGTTTCCTAGGTCTTCAGTTGTCTTCTTGTTGAAGTATTGAGAGAAATAATCTTGCTGGAATATGTGTCTCGCAAGTCTGTGTAGCCTGATGTGCCTCGAATCGTTGTAGGATGTATTAGGTGATTGTATAAATTCATAGAAAACTAAAACAACTCGTAAAAAATCCAAAAAGATTTAGAGAAATTAAGACAAGTCCACAAATAATTTGGGCATGAGGAAGATGAGGAATAATCGCATAAGATTATAGTTCTATGTAATATATCAAAAAAAAACCTTAATAAAAAACTACTTAAGTCATTGAACATGTTGAAGGTATTATACCATGAACCAGAGTTTACATAATTCCACTGAACCAAGGAACTTTGTGGATATCTAAATAATTGTCATACATCAATTATTCTCTAGCATCATTTCAAAAAAAAAAAAATTATTCCCTAGCAAGCTCCTATTTAAATTGTCATGCAGAGGTTTATCGGATTAACTACAATTCTGAGCGTAGGGATTGAAACATTTGAATCCTCGCGCTCCATAATTAATCCTGCGGAATAAAGATTAAATATCTTGATTTTAAGTAAATAATTAAAATTGAAACATAGAGAGAAACAAGAAAAAGATCCTCCAGATCTGATCTTCTGATCTGTATCCCAACTCGGATCCAAAAATCTGGTGAAGATTCCATCCGAATTTCATGCCTATTGAGAAGTAGAATTTCCTCCATCTTCTCAGATCAATGTCGCCTACCACAGCTTCCAAGTACTGGTTTGCTGCTTAGCAACTTATGATCTTGTGGTGTGTTGAGATCTAAGAATCTGAGGGGTATTTATAGGAGAAATCTGATCTCAGATAGGCTTGAGCTTTCATGGGCCAGACTAGGGACCAACATGAAAATAATAAATAGGGCCTATGAATTAATTAATTCTCATATTCAACCCAAAATATAATTAATTAATAGTGATTCATGCCATCAGAGAATCAATACTGATCTACCCATTTATTACCACGTTACGGAACGGGTTGCATAGGATTGGTATATCCCTATATTTAAGGTTACAAACATTCATTAATTAAGTTGAGCTCTGACAAGCTCAAAGATTAATTAATATATTTTATTCATAAGTAGTACCACTAAATCCTTTTCACTTATGCTTGAACTTAATCAGCATGCAGGACTTTAGCATAGTGAACCTTTGAGCTTCTTAAGGAATGTTACCATCCTATACTAGATATGGTTACCTAATTCCAGTCACAAATAATCATATACAAATTGCTACCACCCAAGATACAGATATACGAGTTCGACTAGAACTCTCCACCATAGTATCTCAAAGTGACACACAAATTTGTATGTACATCGTACCTTCATTTAGGCTTAGGATTCCATCAAGCCATCAAGATCAAGATTCCTTTAATGTCAGATAAAGGAATCGATCTTAACTTAGGTCCTATCAATGCGTACCACACACACCAGCATACCCAACAACCAAGATAAACCGCTTATTACTGCTTATGCTACAACCTATACCGACAGTCTATCCTGGGACTGTCTCAGTTGTGATACTGTTTATATCTCTCAAGATCAAGTGATCCATATGATCTTCCCTGATCTTCTACACGCCGTATGATCTCCCTATCGATGAGATAAGAGGATACCATTATTCGCTTTGTATGTTTGTTAATCAGACATGATTATTGTATCATTGTATATAAAACATTAATGATTATCAATATATCAAACAAAACTATTTACCGATATACCAATCATAATGATTTGCAGTATACAAAAACCTAACACATGTTGGTCCCAAAATCAGAGTTAGACAAATTGCGGCGAAAGTCTTTAAGGGTTGAGCTCTCCAAACTGGTGATTTTGGCACCAACTTGGGTTTAGAAATGCGGTTTATCTTAGCGAGCAATATATTACTTAGTTAGATTTCAATAATATACTCCAATACTTGAGGTGTTAGGTTTTAAATCCTATGTAGAAATCAAATAAAATAGTAAATAGCACAATGATTTATAGATGTTCGGACAAAACTGTCCTACGTCCTCTCTTCAGACACACAGTCTGCAAACACTAAGCTTAGGATTACAAAGATGTCGCACGATCTGTTGCTTGCTAATGAATGCCCGTGTCCACCAGTCTACTAGCTCACTCGTCAAGTCCTCTGCTCTCATTCGCTTCTTCAGGTCTGGAGTGAGGACGCACCTTGCAGCCTCCAGCTAGTCGTGGGAGTTGTTTTCCTCCCGAAATCATCCAATTTTAGTATACACCCGTGATACTTGTCAGTGGAAAAGTGACAACTCCAAGATGTTTTCTTACTCAGTAAGTAAGAAAATTGAAGTATAAGCTCTTGTTAGACGCATAGAGCCTAGTGTTCAGGAAGGATCACGGAAAGCTGTTAGAACAACCTAAAACCTTTATGATTCTGAGAGTTGGTAGCTTTCGAGGATGATTGGCAGAAGATGATGAAGAGTTGATTCACCAATCAGTTTGTTATAATTCAATCTAGTAACCTTCTCAAGGTGGTTTGCAACCTCTATTTATAGGCACTCCTTGGAAGACTTAAATTCGTAGTCGTTTGGATCCGTTATGAGACAAAAAGAACCCGTCCCATCGAGGTCTCCCTTTTTCTAACTTTCAGTGTCTTTTCTGTCAGAGCAGGTGGACTTTTGCTGCTTTGGTCAGAACGACTACAAGCCAGTCTGAAGAATGTTTGCTGGCGGATTCCTTAGACGTACAAGCTTTAATGAACACAAACTTTAAGATATCCAATCTTAAACTCTAGTCTTGTAAGGTCTTTTCTTGTCCTGACTTGCGCGTCTTTTTGCTGGTTGGGAAGCGCCTTGCTAGTGACACTTGTTGGGAAACTCCTTGTTGGTGGATTACTAGCTGGTGATGTCGTGTCAACCTATTCAATTAATACATCTACAACTCAGTCAGTTGTTGGATTTCAAATAAATAAGTGAGCAAGATAAAAAAAATTAAAACATTAAATGACACAGGATATATAGTGGTTCATATGCGTAAAGATCCTATGTTCACTCTTTGATCGTAAGATGAATCAGAAATTCACTAGAACAAGTTACAACACAATGCAACAAGTCTCTTCCAGTTTTGGGAAGCTCTTATGTCCTCCAGATTCCAGGCATCCTTAGGCGATGAACTTTACCACGAACACATTATCTCCAATGGATCCACTAGGTTCACTGACTGACATCAGGCTTCCAAACTTTATCACGAATGTGTCGCTAGGCTTGAGAGATGGATAGATGTGAGTTTGAGTTCCTCAAAGATTCTTGGATTGTAAGACGAACGTCGGGTAGAGTTCTGAAGTTTCAGAGAGTTTGTCTCAGATTTAACCTCACAGAAAGAGTCTAAAACCCGGTTAACTCAAGCTAAGCAACTATGAGTCACGTGAATAAATACGATGATCAACTATTAAGATAAGGCTTTAGATCGTTAAGTTGCATAATCTTCGTGTGTGCAATTCTTGTATTTCGTAATCTTGTCCTTGTCAATCTTCTTGGGTATTTATAGACATGGTGGGAGATTTCGTATGGTTTGAAAAACTATCTATTTGAGTGTTGAGCGCGTTATCCTATCTTCTAAAATTATCACAACTTTTTTTTCGCATCAAGAACTTTTCTTTAAAATGGCTCTTAATCAGTTAGAGGAATGTTTACTGATTTTTTTTATTTTCACTAAGTTTGAAATTGTGGCCTTTTCTTTAGTCAATCTTCTGACAGGGTTCAACCGTCTCATTCATTTTATCTCCACTATCAGTTGTCTATACACCTTTGACACAGTCTTCAACTGATTGATTAAGTTTCCAACTTAACTAATATTTCATCGACTGGCTAAGCGTCTATAAATATTTGACTGGTCACTTCTTGATTAGCAAGAGTTGATTCCTATATCTATTATAACTTAATGAACCTATACACAGATTATAAGCTTGAAATCACTCTAATTAACAATTCAATCTAGTCAGTCTTATACATTCAACTGACGACTGACTTGGTTTGACACATCAAAAAAGTATTTTCTAACTAAAAACAACCATACTTTCATATCTTAAGCCAAGTGATCCCCATGTTCAATAACTGGATTATTTTCTTCTTTCATTTAATATCACGAAGTCCTTAATTTAAATATTTCCTTAACCACTCTCACATCAACAATAATTGAGTGGTTAGGATCAATCGATAAAGGTCCAAGAAGAAAAAATGAATCTAGGACACTTAAGATTTTCTAGCTTGAATCAATTTACGACTTGAGTACTTACTGGAATGCGGAATGAAGGTCAATATGCTCAAATGCGCAAGTAAACTACCAATGATCTCTAAGGTGAATTGAAGTGGACTTTCTTCTAAAACTATAAAACTAAAAACATCTCATCGATCCTTGTGCTCACAATTAAGAAAATGAAAACATGTTTTATTGATTGATATTAATGTCCGGATATGCATCTTCATATGCATATTTCAACTATTATTATCGTTACATGAACTCTTTCTTTTGTTATAAAACAATGTTTTGCAGGACTCTTAAAGAATTGTCTTCATCTTGAGTAGGAGCCCGATCACTACTCGAGATGGTTTTTGAAGTTTTACTATCGTGTTTATCTTAGATATTTTGCACTTATAACTTTTTCTTGTCACTTTGAATTGCACCCTCGATGTACTTATCCCTACGGGTACAATTGGGATGTGAAGGGTAACAGATTTATTTTGTAATAAACTCGTGCTCGAGTAAGGACCAGTAAAATAAGTCGAACACGAGGAATTCATTTCGCTTGCAAGTAGGGGTGGAAATAGGCCAGGCCGTCCGACAGGGGCCTTAGGCCTGGCCTGTTTTGGGCCCGGCCTGGCTCGGCCTATTTAATATTTTAGCCAGGCTTGAGCTTATATAAAAGCCTATTTATTTATATAGGCTGGGCCAAGGCTGCACAACAGGCCTTTTTATTCAAACAGGCCGGCCTGTTTAACATAAATTAATTAATATATATTATTTTATTTTATAATACATTTAATAAAAAATTAAAATATAATTTCTATTATTATTTCTAATGAAATATTATCTTTCCTTAAAGAAACCCTACACCAACTTCAACTTCACGTTCAGCAGCAGCCGTCACTCAACTTTACCCTCCACTTTTCATCCTGCGTGAACCATCGTCCAGCCCTTCACCCACGCTCTGCACCGCCGGGCCGCAGCCCCGCCCTCCACTTCTTCAGCCTGCACGCACCGTAGTCGCGCAGCCCTGAACCGCCGCGCAACCTACACAGCTGCCCGCCGCCCAGCCCTCCACTTCAGCAGCCGTCACTCAACTCCACAGCCCAGCGCGAACCGTCGTCCAGCCCTGCACCCACCGCGGAACCACGCCCCTGCACCGCTGCCCCTGCACAGCTGCACCGCCGCCCAGACCTGCACTGCTGTAAGTCACCTCCCTGCTTGCGAGTTTTGATTTTTTTAATATTTCTATGTCAATGTAGTCGATTTGTTTTACCAGGTTTGTATTCTTCGACTTGAGAGTTGAGATGTGAGGTCAGCTGCCCTAATTCAATCTGAGTTTGCGGTAATTTAATCTGAGGCTTGAGAGTTGAGGCTTCCAATTTAGGTTAGCAAATCAGTAACTCAGCTTTCATTTTCATTGTTGAATTATATGTCGTATTACAAGTGAACAAATTGTTTGCAATTAGTTCTTGTTTTATTTTTCTTTATTTCTATTTAATGGAGTTGTGCTTCTCAATTCTCATGAATTAGTGCTAGAGTTGTTGTTAGCTTCTCTATGTGCTTCTTATGAATTAGTGGTAGAGCATACTTGTTTAAGTGTTTAAATGAGATGGTCTATATTGAATTTGTTCTGTGAATTTTGAGCTGCTAATTAATTTTTTTTCTTTTTTGAATCACTACAGTAACAAAGAAAAACAAACAAATAGTGGTAGATGAAAATTAGTTGTCTCGTGAACCATTATTTGTTAGTTCTATTTATCTATATTTATTGAAGTAGCTCTTGTTGAAAACCTAATATTTGCTACATTAATTTTACAATCAAACTGTATTATTTTATTTTAAAGTCATATATAGTTATTTTGATGAAATATATATTACTAATCGTGGTGTGGACTGTGGTGTATCATAATTAAGTCACATGAGTAGTAGGTAAACAAAGAACTTAATATTTAAGTTGTTATTTAAATACTTTATAGAAGTTTAACATTGTGTCTAATCTTTTTTCATTTATTTTTTTTGAAGGAATTTGAGCAGGAATAAGGGATCTTTGAAGTCTTATTTTTGCAATTTGCTAAGATTTGAGAATGTCATTTACGCAATTTAAATTGGGAGGACTTGTTATTTGATTGTCATTTTTAGTTGTATTTTGAATTTAGACTTGAACTTGATTCTAATTTCTATTTGCTAAAGTTTATTTTATTAGCATTTGAATTATTTTTTATTTTTATATTTATTGTTTTTTTAGAATATATTTATTGTTATATATTTGATGTTTTTGTCAATTTTTTTATTTTAGTGGGAAAACTAAATTGTGAACTATTTAGGCTTATATAGGCTTTTAAAAGGCTGAAAGCCTAGCCTATTTAATTATAAAGGCCAGGCTCAGGCCTTTTTAGAAGCCTATGACAGATAACAGGCCAGACTCAGGCTAAATAAAATATATGCAGGTCCAGGCCTTCTAAGCTAAAGCCTGGCATGGCCTGGCCTATTTCCAGCCCTACTTGCAAGTTGAGTACTAGCAATGACTAAAACTTTTGATATCTAAGCGTGATTCAAAACTTGGATTGATCAATTATACTAGGCAACTTTAACTCAAGTGTGACTTCAAACAACTTTCAACAACCACCAACATGAGACAAGATGCAATTTGATCGAAATAACAACCATTCGTATTCATCGATAATGAAGACAAAGAGATCGATCTATCAATCGAACAACTGAAACACAAACAAAAGAGAAAAGTGGAGATTTTAATCCTATCACAATGGTTCATTCAACCAAAGCTAGTAAATCCCCTTAGTGTATCGGTAGAATTACAGTAGATTACCTAGGATGTAGATCTCTATGATGTATAATCAAAAGTAACTTCTAATGGCTCTTGAATTCTCTACCTAATTGTCAAATTATCAAATATTTGGTGATCAATCAAATGCATAATTAACTTTCAAAACAAAATCAAGGCAAATACCATAGAATGTATGTAGGAACAAGAATTACATCATTCAAATTAACCCAAGCTCTCAATCTCTCCTAAATCTCTCCCAGAGTTTAGCCAATCATACCTTCAACAATAAGGCAAAATGGAAAAGTAACTACAATCAAGGAGATTTGAGTAGAAATGATGTCTTTAATCTCTCCTAGCCTCAATCTTTAATTTCTTCTTCCTTCCAAAATTGGGTAAAATCCTTCAAAATCTCATCCAAATATGCTCTCTACTCTTTTTGGGCAGTTATGAGTTGGTAGTTAATGATTTTTCCTCCTTTTTTGCCACTTAATTTCAATCTTTTAACTCCGCATTTCGTCTGAAATTACGTTTGGTCTTTAGTAATTTTGCTCGAAAATTTTCTTTGTTGCTACTGCGAAATTCCACTCAATTTCGGTTGAAATTTGTCACTGAAAACTCAACCTTCAACCTGATTCCTAGCGAAAACTGCCTCCTCTAGACGAATTCTGGCTGGAATCTGTTTCGTAAAATTTTATTCATGTAATTAACTCTATTTCCGCTGGAATTCTCTTCCTTCTTTATGGATTCTAGTCGGAATTCGGTTCGACCTCTAGCCTTATTTTGCCGAAAAATGTTTCCTTTCTCCTGTTTTTACTAACCTAAACACATTTACACCACAAAACATGAAAGTAAGGTAGAACATCAACAAAACAACGGATATGTGTATGTACAAAACTACACTAAACCAATCAAACAAACATACAAATCATACACCATATCAGACAACCACACACTCTTCATGGACTCATGTTTGAGCCTTGACATGTTCATTTGTATTTATTGAATGAGACATAAAAGTTGGAAGTGAGTAATCTCAATCAAGCTAAAAGTAAGTGTGCGGTGAGGGTTGATCGGCTTGTAGGAGATCGACATGACACGAGGCAAAAAATAAAAAATTCAGTATACTAGACCACCTTGTTAAAACAACCAAGTGATTCCACAATCCCTTAAGAAACCATTCTCTCAAATATTTTATACTTGGTCCAAAAAATAGAGGTAGTTAAATTTTCACGAGTGTCTAGATCTCACAATTTCTTAGAGCACAAGATTGCCCATCTGCGGCGCATTTTGGCAGCTGATGCAGACCAAGCTAGTTAATATTCACATATGTTTTATTCAAAACAAAACATGAAATCAAATTGCAGCAGTATCTATGACATACACAGTTTCGTAGGACAATGAAAAATGTCTTCCAACATTTTATTGATACTGTTCACAAATGTTACAGGCTCATGTGTAATAACTTAACTTTACATAGTACTATATATTTCCATTACTCATCTTCATAACTTAAAACTTAGAAAAATAGAGCCTATAAATACAAAATCAGATGTAATAACACAAGATGCTTTGCCTCAAACTTCAATCGTATCATCTACTGAATGGATTCTCTGTCCTCCTCGATTTACTGCACTCTCCAAATAAAGAAAATCCTCCCCCTTTGGGCAGACGTGCAGGAGTGGCCTGAAGATGGAAGAACGAGTGTTAAAACGACATAGGATAATTCTAAACACAATTACATTTTTACTTAACATAGCCTGTTTTAAGATAATATTACAATTCTATCGTTATAGCCATCAATTTAAGATTTTAATTAAAAACACAAAACTCATAATCTATCTTTGTGAGATAAAAACAAAAACAGCCAAAGCAAATGGAGATTCAAATATGCTTGCCAAGATCGGAAACAAATGCCTCCACAACTCTAATTCTTATAATCTACTGTTACGCAATGCATAAAGAGGAATCATTTATTTCATATTTGAGAAACTATTTGCAGGCTGTAAACAAAGACAACACTCTGTTGTCTCTCCACACACTATAGGATGAAGAAGAAATGCGCATATCTTACAAGAACGGCTCATGAAAATTTTTTTTATTAAAAATCACATATTATTTTTTATTTTTTTTAATTAAAATTTTAAATTGTGGACCATAAGGATAGAACTGTAATATTCAAATGGGCTATGTTAAACAAAAATGTGGCTGTGTTTAGAATTACCTTCTAGTATACAAAGTTGAAACACACTACAGCGTACCTTTCTCCGTCCATGAGGTCTGAGGTTATTCCAACAGAACAACCCACTGCAACCACCTGCTCCCGAACCCGATTCATATCCCCTGTAGAAGAAAGAAATGTGAACAGATAATGACAGGATCAAAACACTTCTCTCTCTCTCTTCTACTTTTCCATGGTCTTGTTGAAGGAGGCTCAACAAGACTAAACTATTTTTTTTTTTTAATTTCACAAATATACTAGCAACAAAACATTAGTAGGCTGTCACTACAACAAAGCAGATCATCCATTTTTAATTGTTTGCAGATTAAACAGTGTGTCTCACTTTTCAAAGTTCAGATAACTCCTAAGTTTGAAAGAATGTGATAACTAAAACATTATAAGCATGATTAGGAATTTTGAATTACCAAATCTACTTACATGTTATCTTTTGTGAGATTATCAGGAAAACTGCTGTTATGCAGCAAGCTCGGAGAGATGGGGTAATGATCCATCTTCTTAACGATCTGGTGTGCCCTTCCATCATTTATTTTCAGTACTTTAATTTCATGATGCAGCTCATCTTCCCAGTGCTGTAGGGGTATATCCAGAGAATCCTTTTCATTCAACTCATTCGGATGCTCTATACCATCCTGTGGCAGGATTTGGTTCCTTTCAGGTTTCAAATGGCTTAGTGATCCATTGGTTCCTTTGTCCATTGCCTGCAGCCAGGCAGTTTCCAATCTTTGCTCATGGATGATGGATTCAATTCTCCGCAAAGGAAGGTCTGACTTGCCATCTTCTGAGGTACTCATGTCTGTAAAGGAAGATCCGACTTTCCAATCATGCAGCAGACTTATTTTAACCTCTACATTGCTTCGTAGAACAACTTCAAACACGTTAATGATACTGCTAATAAAACCTTCTGCTCTGGCCTTGACACTGCTATCCTCAAATGCAATGTAAGCAATAAATCCACCTGCGTAAACAAGTTTTTAGAATATTTCTACAACAGAACCTTTTAAGCATGTTCTTGAAATGATTGTGCTGTCATATCGATAATTAAGATGGTTTCAGTTACACATGAAGTATTATTGCACAAGTCAACCAAAAACATTAGTTTCCCGATTCAGTTTTATATAATGCATTGGAGGAGGTTCTACATGCATAATCTAATATAAAGACACTTGCACACACACAAAACAAATACAGTAATCTTCAATGAGTTGACTGCCTAAAAAGTGGGGGAAAAGAAAAAGGAGACAGAGATGCCCCAATTCTTTTGGATGGTCAATATTACCTTTCACTTCAGACAAAGAAACAAGCTTTCCATAAGAATGAAGTAGTTGTCTCAGTGTCTTAGAATGGCACTTCTCTATACATTGGAGCCAGATACTAATCAACATCTTTGAATCCATGCATGTCGATGCAGTTTTTCCAGTTTTACAATCACCATATGACACAGCCAAATCCTCACCATCAATGAATTGGCTTTGATTCGGTTTGGCAATTAGTCTTCCTTGAGCAACCATAAATGATGTGGGAGAACCTGATTTTTCAGATGCAAATTGAGTATCATAGTTCTGCTTGGGGACTGCAGATTCTCTAGGCATACTTATATGGTCATCTTCAGTTGCCTTTGAACTCTGTCGTCGACTACTAGTGGACTGAGTTCGATCAGGAGAAGACACAGAACCTAATTGTAATAGGGTTGCTGTGAACCAGGTTGATCGTTCGGTTGAAACTCTGAGATGCTTTTCTGCCTCAGACAGCAGAGTTAATGCATGCTTCATCTTGTCCAATTCTCTTTCAGTCACTGAAAGTCAACCATCAACAGTTTTGAGACTTAAAGATCAGTTCCAGCACCGGATAAGAAAATTATTACGTGCTTCAAATATTTTGATGGAAGGAAAAAGTTGTTAAACATGTTAACCGAATTTCTTCTTAAATAACTTTTGATATAAATCATGCAGGACCAAGGAGCAATTCAAGTAATACCGAGAGCGCAGATGTAACATCAGACACCAAAGCTATTAGTATTGTTGCAGCATATGCAATAGATTTTGGGTCAGAATGTTAAAGGAATAGCACCAAAGGCATTTTAGGCAATGAATTGACATATATTTTGTTTCCTTTATTGGTCTATCTTCAAGGCTAAGGACAATGATTTGAAATCTTATGCAGTTACAACATTCCAATTACGTAACGCACAATGAAATAAATGGAAGTTGAGTTAACTGAAACAAGAGCATATCTTGGACAAAATATTAATAGAAAGCACCCTTGATATTAATTGAAAAGTAATGACAATATTAGAAAAGAGAGTCAAACTCCACCCATAATGTTTAATCTATAGGCTATGGATAAGCCACTAATGTTCTCTGATATTTTTTGCCAAATTACCAAGTTCCCTTGACAAGTTTAAAATGTTTGCAAATTAGCCGTACAGGTAAAGAGGTACAGATCTGATAAAAATGCTGTTTATGTCAGTATTGATCAATACAAGTGTAAATACTCAATTCTATAGCGAACATTTTTTTTAATGAAAAAATGATTTATGTAGAAATGTAAAATTTTGAATTAGTATCAAATCTTTGCAGTAAAAAAATGAATGGTGCCTGAAAATTGATGTGGATTTTATATTTCAAGTGTTTTAGTACTTCTCTTAATATTTTTCTTGCTAAAACAACTAGTACTAGTATTTCACCCATAGGGTGCATGGAAGTACTCACATATTCATAGTATTCACGGGCGAACTTAGAAATAATTTATAGGGGCTTCATTAAATTTTACATAACAAAAGAATTACATAATCAAGTAAAAAATCAGCTCATAGTAATAATAAAGTATATATAAAAAATCATACATCAAAAGTAATCTCAATATTCTATAAAATCTAAAATCTTAATACAAAAACAAAAAGAGTTTCTGGCACAACTTATCTCTCAGTCCCCTCACACTCTATTCATCTTCAATCTCAGCCACCTTTTCTTAACAACTTGCCGATGAAGAAAATTATATCATAAAATATCATACCGTTCTATTACTAAAACCGAAGTAAATCCATGTAAAAAAAATGGAAAAAATAAGTCATAGTTTGGAGTATATCTGTAGTTTTGGTCATATTTAAATAATATATCCATGTGATAAAGATTAAATATAAATTGTTAAACAAATTAAATAATGTTTCTATCCCCACGTTTGCTTTTTTTATATGATTAAATAATTGAAAAACAATATGGCTGGAACAGTTTGGTAAATGGTTGTTAATCAACTCCATTATCAGACTCACCCTCGAGATTGAAGATTGTGATATTTTCACCATATTTGGTAAATGGTTTTGTAAATTATACATAAATGATATTATAGTATTACCAGATCTAAAGTTCATGCTTTCCTTTATTCATTTTAACAATCTTCTCTTATTTAATTGCCAGGATAAATGAGAAAGTATTAACTATTACATTTCAAAGTTTAATTGATTTTCCCAGACATGAGCATTCGTTGGATTTATAATTTTATTATTGTCAATATAGTATTAGCATTCCATTAATAATTACGTATCCTTAATCCTAATCTGATGTTCATCCCTAATATAATGATAAACATTTGTACAATTCGAAATGATTTTATTCAAATACAAAAGTTAAGGTATTATGATGAAATTATTGATAATTCAATTTTTTTTTGAAAAAAAAAAGTTCATCACAACATTCACCCTCAATGTAATCCTGTATTTTATACCCTAAACATAACCAACATTAGTTTTTGTAACTAGCTAGCCTCTTCTCGATGCGTTGCAGTAACATTTAAGAGCATATTTGAACATAATTAGTTATGAAATTATATTAACAATAAACATCCTAATTTGGAAATAAAGTAAATGACAACAACATTAAAAACAAACTAAGCATTTATGCTACTATGCTTGTTCAACTACATGTATCACATTCACCATCGTTTTTATAAAATTAAAAAAAAAATCACATGTAAGTTATATTTTCAAGCATAACACATCTTTGAATAGAAGATTTTAAAATAATCTCATCAGAACAGATATTTGAATAGTTTATTTCTAAGTATTTTAATGTCTTTTCCTTCCCTTTTTCAATCGAGTTAAAAATTATGTACTTTCTATATAGCTTCCTTGCACATGTTCATACTATCTAATACTCCCTCCGTCCCATTAGATTAGTCCAGTTTGATTTCGGCACAGAAACCAATGTTTGTGAGTGTAGTGAAATTAATATTTTATTGATGTTAGGAGATTTTTTTCCATTTTAGGAAAGTGGACTAATCTGGTGGGACAGACGAAAATGGAAATATGGACTAATCTGGCGGGACGGGGGAGTATGATCTAGTCTGGTGTTCTTGACATTCTCATGTCTAATGACACCCTCATATTTTGTCCATGTTCTTATTTTGTTGCCTAGCACTATGATCTGTAAAGCAGTGTGATAGAACCGAATGATGGATTCTTATAAAAAACGTAGAAATTACTCGATACAATCCTCCGAACAGGCCCTAATCCTCCAAAGAGGCCTCAGCTCTTGCTACTAATTTCAGAATACAAAGATATTTCACAACTGAGACTTCCCTCTCCTATTTATAAGGTGCTTCTAAACTAACTAACAGAATCCTAATTAATTGAACTACTTATTGCATATCACAGTGCCAGTCTGATATAAACTTTTTTCAATTGTTCCAGCCTTCCTTCCAAGAAGTTTGACCCCCTCGAAGACTTGATACTAATTTGGGGGGTCGTTTCGATTTTGGATTATGGAATCTATAAGTTAAAGAGATGAGAGAATTAAGGTCAGCCACCATTAAGACTAACTAAATCCTTAATGATGAACTGGAAAATACAACAGGTACACTAATTAATAAGATTGATGAAGTAGCAATTAATGCAAAAACAGACAATTGGGAAACAAGAGTCATGTTTTGTAAGAAAAATCAATCACCAAGGGATTTTAGTTTACCATGAATCAAATGGACTTATTACTACCCCTTTGATCCCAAATGAAATTAATGATTTTCACAAACTCTGAAATGAATTAAAGAAGAAAAAAGAAATCAGTTTAGCATATGCAAGCATAGACAAATTATAGCACACAACTGCACAGATGAAGGCTGGAGGTTATATTGATCTTTTAAAGAAAAGAGTAACTGTGATGAACTTACAAGTTCTCCCACCAAAGAATGTATAGTTGAGCTTTGCATTAGTATTCGGGTATGTCCCAGCAATAATATCCACAATAAGTGTCACCAGCTGAGAAATTAGAACTAGAGGGTCAACACCCGAATCCATCAACTCCCTGGCTCTTCTAACGGTTTCTGTAGCATTTGATGACATTGCTAGCTCCAAAAGGTCCAGTAACTTTTCCTCAGAGACAACCCCCATCTGCATAAGATACATCGAACAAATATTCGTCATGATTAGGTAGATAACAATGCAAACTCCACAATAAGCAAGCTAGCCAAAAAAATTTACTGAAAACATATATAAATATACTAATATTTGAAAATAGGACTCTCAACTCACGAGCTCATTCACCAGGGACTTGGTGATTCGTTTCCCAAACAAACTCAACTGGTCCAGCATGGTTTCTGCATCTCGTAGTGAACCATCTGCATTCGAGGCAATCAACTCTAATGCATTTGAGTCAACATCTAACTTCTCATCAACAGAAATCTTCTTTAGACGAGTAACAATATCTGTATAGCTTATTTTGTTGAAAATGTGCTTCTGGCACCAGGTCAATATAGGGCGTGGCACATTGTCAATATCAGTTGTTACAAGTATGAAAACAACACGAGGCAATGGTTTATCAAGAAGTCGAAGAAAAGTCAGCCATGTTCTTGAGGGCAGTAAATGGCACTGGTCAATGATCAAAATCTTGTAATGTGGAAGTGCTGAGGGATGAGCTGCTGATATTTTTCTCATTAAATTTTTTAGTTGGTCGATTCCCTTCTTATTAGAACCATTAACTTCGGCAAGATACCTGCTCTTTCCAGACACGAAATCTGCGCATTCCCTGCAGATACCACATGGTTTACTCTCTTCAGTGGCAAGGCAATTCAAAGCAGCAGCAAAAATCCTAGCAGCTGAAGTTTTTCCGATTCCACGAGCACCCTGAAATAGATAAATCGGGGCAATCCGGCCTCTTGAAACTGCACTCATAAGAGATTGAACTACTATGTTCTGCCCAATTAATTCCTCGAAAAACATAGGCCTATATTTGTGGCTCAAGCTTCTGATATTCTCAGGAGACCCTTCCTCACGTACCTCGTCATTCAAAGCTACTAACTCAAGCCCTTCTTGACTTCTACAACTTGAAGACCATCTCCTACCATCCAACCGGCTCAATGCCTCTAAATCAAGCTCCGCGAAATTTGTTGAGAGCTCATCATCACTATTCCCACTTCTCATCGATAATCTTCCGAGGCTATGAGCACCATTGTCGAGAAGAGGAATGAGGCTTTGACCAGCTGCCTTAGAGCTTAGTCTCCTCTTGTTGGGTCCTAAAGATAAGCGGTGATGTCTTCTGTGGGATGCTGTCTGACTTCCAGAAAACAAGCTGCTCCCTTTTCTCCTTAGAGCATCAGAGAGAGATGGTGAACAAGAACTCCCGTTTCTAGACTTTGGAGTCGACCTTCTAGACCAATAACAAGGAATTCCACAACCCTGTCGTCCAGGCAAATCCAACTGATCATCCACCTCATCATCAGCACCATTCAATGAGCCGGTGGTGGCATCCCATGACTCAACTGTACTTGGATTCCTAATGGCATATCTATTATAAGAGCTCGTTGACAATGGCTGCGTGCTATATGAAACAGAATCATCCTCCTTCCTATGAGTCCTCAACAACTTCGCGGGCGATCGAGACCAACCCTTTTTCTTGAGCCTAGTGAGCAAAGGAGAGATTGCAGAATCTCTAGCTAGATCCTCAGAATTACAACAATCTCCATTGTCGTCAGACCGATCAGCAAAACTCACCAAGTCATCCCTCCCTTCTCTCACACCAGGGGAACAGACTGCTACATTTTTTGCATATCTACTCAATATCATCCTCATTTGCAATTTCTCCTTTTGATGCCTAGTACTAGCGCTAGAATAATTACTCCTCTTTGATTTCTTCTGTATGGTACGCTTTATAGATGGCGTAAAGTTAGAATCTTTACACTTGGGCATCAATGAACTATACCTATCACTCAAATAACCATCACTTTTCGAATCATTCCCACCGACATTCAAGCTATCAGTTTCAAGACTCTCCTCTCGAGTGGACGACGACCCTTCATCCTTACCATTCTCAACATCATCTTCACCAACCTGCCCAATCCTCTCACTCCCAGATTTCTGATTCCCCCAATTATACAAATACACCCTCCTCCTCTCCTTCTCTTTCGCACTCGAAACATCTCTACCAATAGCATTACCATAGCTATTATTACTAGCTCCTTGTCGCGGTGGTGGCTGCAAAATGCGTTCAGAGGAGGAAGCCACGGAGTCACCATTCTTGTAGTGGATCTGGCTGAGTGATCTGGCGGTGCCAAGCGGCGGTGACCGCCAAGAAGAGGATGTTCCGGGGTCTCTCAGCACTCTAGCCGCCTTTCGGATTTGCGTCAGCTCCTTTTTCAAATGCATGTTGCTCGGCCGAGGATCAATGCCACCGCCGTCACGCACTCCAACTGGTATCATGGCCCAACACTAAAACTGCCACCGCCGCCGCCGCCGGTCTATATCAAGAAACGAGGAAGAGCAGCATAAAAGTGAATGATTTCGGCATTTTTGCTCAGAAATGCAGATCTACGGATCTTAATGGCCATACTTTAATGCCCACTTCTGCTCAACCTAACATAAATAATGGATTTGAAGGCAATAATTACAGTTGAATTATTTCCATGGTTTAAGGCACAGATCAAATAATTGAAATGGAAAACTTTTTCCCTCCCTTCACTTCGCTTCGCAAATCTTATGTCTTAATCAGTTGTCCCGTTATCCATTTTACACTTGGGACTTTTTTAGGGCTTGTTTGTTTGCTTCAAAAAAAAATTTGTTTTTAAATCTATCTATATATTATTATTATCAAATAAAAAATAAAACCCCTAATAAAAAAATTTCTCCCAAAAAATACATACCAAAAATAATCATGTAATATATAAAATAATTAATAATAAATATGATAAGTATGTAATTACTATCATTTATAATTAACTTTTGCAAGTTATTTTGTTGGATATATAAATATTTTCTTTTTTACTCATTATAAATGATTATTAATATGGTTATATATTTGTTAGATATATTATTAAGGAGAATTGCCGATCCAGGACCCAAAAGATAGTTAAATTGTCAATCCAGGACCCGAAAGATGATTTTTCAATCCAGGACCTGAAAGATCAAACAATTCTCAATCCAGGACCTGATATTGAGGTCCTGGATTGAGAATTGCATGATCTTTCGGGTCCTGGATTGAGAATTTTTGTGATCTTTCAGGTCCTGAATTGACAATTAATCTTTCGGATCCTGAATTAACAATTAAACTATCTTTCGGGTCTTGAATCGATAAAACTCCTATTATTAACTATTCCTAATGAAAAAACTAGGAACCAATCAAGACCTTTCATTACGGTACAATCTCAATTCAAAATCTTACCATTTTTTATGTTTAATAATCCAACATATGTTAGATAAGGGCATGATGGTAAAATAACCTTTAAAATCTATATCTATATAATATATTAAAAGAAAATAGTCATGTTAAAATTATTTCTGCCAATTTTTTTTATTTTTTAATAGTTTATTATTGTTATTTTTATTTATTTATTATTTAACAATATCCCATCATTTTTCGCCACCTTCTGTATAGTGAATGGTGGGTTTTTCAGTTTTGACCACTTTATTTTTAATTAATTTATATATATATAATTAAAAACCATCATACTAACAGTCATTCCTAAATTTTAGCTTACAATTGGATGTGAAATCCCATCTATACTAAATAAGATTAGTAAAAAAAAATTGTTCCCCTCAAAATATTAAATTAATTTTTATTTTATTTTAACAAAGATTTACAATAAATAATAGTGAAAACATAAAAAATTACTTTTTTTTCAAAATATTATGTCTCACTAATTTATTATATTTACGATATTTAAATAATACAAATATAATATATTTTATACGATAATATTTAAATCAAATCTCATAGACTTTGTTCTTGATATAATACGTTTTATATTTATAAAATATGTATGTATAGTTTAACATATAATATAAACAATAATTTATATTATAATATATTATATGTGTTGGGGCCAGGCCCAGGCCCAAAAGGCCAGTCGGCCATATAGCGGCTCGACCCAAGTAGCATGCCCGCCAAGGTCAACAAGAGAGTAGAATTCGTCTAAGTCAAGACCTCTACACCGATGCATCCAGCGCCTCGGCACCGATCATTCAAGAAGGTCGGTGGCGAGGCTCTCTAGAGAAGAAAATCCTAGTTGCTTGGCGGCGCTCAACCGTTACAATCCTAACTGACCCCGAAAAACTCGGAGCCGCTCCGAGAATCACGGCAAGCCGTTAGTAGCCGACGCCCAGGGTTTGGCCATGCACCTCTACCCCTATCCTGTCTATAAATAGGGGTAGGGAGCTCATTTTTTGAATCAATTTCGGATACATAAAAATTACACTGTAACTCTGTCAATTTTCACATAGATTCTGTCGCGTATTTACGCTCATTACTCCGCCTCGCGTTAATTTACTGTGTTCATTTCATTTATTCATCGCTTTCTCTGTTGTTACTTGTTATTTCTTGATAAAGTTCCAAGGGCTCCTATTCCCTGAAAATTCAAACCTCAACATTTGGCGCCCACTGGGGGGCCCTTGTAATGGATTTTGTATACTGAAAGCATTTATAATAATGAGTATACGACGATTTATTTCTCCTATCTGTTAAACAATCTTACATGTATGTAACAATGGTATCCTCTTATCTCACCGATAGGGATGATCATTCGGCGTGTTGTAGATCGCAGAAGACAGTATGATCACTTGACCTAGTGAGACATAAACCCAATCACAGCCGAGACAGCGTATGAGGATACGTTTGTCCGGATGGCTGCGGCATTGTCGGAATAAGTAGTCTGTCTTGGTTACTTGACATGCTGGTACGCAGGGGTGGCGTATTGATGGACCGCAGTGAGATGTATTCGTCTGTCTGACATCAGCGAATACAAGATCTCATTATATTGATTGAGTCCAAACCCTAACGAAGGTTCAGGGGTTTGCACGGGTTGACTGTTGCTTTGACTTGCCATGGTGGAGAGCCTAAGTAACGTGCTCGTATATCCGCATCTTGGGTAACAGTAGTTCGTGTAGTACCGCCTGAGACTGGGTTTAGGTAACCATATCCGAGTAATAGGATGGGGACATTCCCTGAGGAGCTCAATGACATTCATCGTGCCAAAGTCCTGCAAGCTGATTAAGTTCAGGCACGAGTGATAAGGATTGAGTGTTACTACTCAGGAATAATAAGATATTAATTAATTGTAGTTAGAGCTTGTCAGAAGCTCCAATTAATTAATGAATGTCCGGTAACCTTAAATATGGGGATTCTCAATTAATGCAACTCGTTCTCATAACGTGGTAATAAAGGGGTAGGTCAGTATTAATTCTGTGGTGAAAAAGAATTAATATTAATTAATTAATTGTGTCCTGGGTTGTGGACATGGGAATTAATTAATTATAGGCCCACTTTATTATTGCATTAGGTCCCAGGACTGGCCCAAATTATATATGCTGAATTGAGCCCAATAGCCCATTAGGGATAAAACCCTAAGTCTATAAATAGACAGCATTCTCTCTCAAAACCCTAGCCACCTTCATAACATTCAAAATAGTTGAAACCCTAGGCACAGAGAGTGGGCGACGGCTAGTGCAGAGGGAGGAGAATTTCGATTCTGGCCTTGCACAACTACAGATCTGTGGAATCCTCACTAGTAGCAGATCTGAACAGCATTGGGACACAGCCCTGAAGATCTAATCTGGAGAACAGATTTCTTCCTTTCTTTTGTTTTCGATTTTTTCTAAGATATTAGATCTCTAATTTCTGTTTCCGCAGATCAAATCGAATCGCGTGGTTGAATTGAAAGTTGGATAGTCAAACGCGAAAGATCGGATCAGACTCTACGGAATAACGACAATTCCTCAATCCAAAATTCTGAGAATTAAATTCATAGGAGTATGCTAGGTTTTATTGCGAATTCTGATTGTGCACAATATCCATAAATCGGTCCGGTTCAATTGGTTTTTGTGATTCGGTTCACTGGAAAACCCTACACCTTGGGACAATTTTTTCTGATTCAATGGCAGGTAGCAACGAGAAATCCAAAAGTCAAGGCAAGAAATTGACCGGGGCTCCTCTGGCCGGACCCACCGGAATGAAGGATCTCGTCCCCGTGTATGAGCTGGTCCGACAAACCTTGCAAACCAGCGGCACTCAAGTCGTTCCTCCCGAGATGCTAAATACAATCCTTGCGCGGCTAGCCGAGGAATCCGAGGAAAATCAGAGACGCGTGAAGGAGATGGACTCCAGGATCATGGAGCTTCACGCTACGAAACATGCTCTGCGTAGAGAGAATGAGCAGCTACACCAGAAGAACGCGTCAAAAATCAGCCGATCGTCGAGGAGCCCTCCACCGGAAAAAAAACAGGTTGATCCTCGCAAGAACCTAGCCAAAGAATTAGATGAAGCAGTCGACATCGACACGCCTACGGGGAGGGACTTCGGACACGGATCCTCGGGGGTGACGCCCTTTCAACCAACTGAGCGCCTCCCTACCGAGCAGCGCAGAGTACCCGAACCGAGGAGCGAGTACGAGATACACCTTGAGGCTCGAATAGCAAACTTCGAAAAGCTACTCACTCAGATCCCAGGGTTGATTCCACCAGACACGTTGATACCCCGTGTCTGCAATTCATAGCGAGAATTGAATGGGTTTTTTAAATGGTGACCTCCCCCTTTATTACCAAATTAACTCTCAAACCAGAGCATATTGTTATTAACTGCATTGCCTAAGAGGGTATATAACTTAATATTAATTCAAAGTAAACGTAGTATTACCTCTTGGAATAGGGGTCCGGCAACAGCCGTTACCAGGGCAAAAACCAGACGCACCGTATTCATGGGCATTAGCACAATACGCAACGCAGCCGCCGCCGAAACTTTTGTTTGCTTCTCCCATCCGTAGCACCAAATCATCGCAGCCAATGGCAGTGAGCCAGTTCTCATCGGAAAATGTATATTGGGTTCCCGACCAGTCAACTCTATACTAACTACCCATCTTATCATTAGCACTCAGATTGCCTGACTCGTCGTAGCAAGCTTTGTTGAGCAGGTACGGGTTTTTGATCCGAATCTGAGAGGAGGCTATTTCAACAACCTCAATCAAAGGATTAATAGCGAGAATGGGTTTTTGAAATGGAAAGATTTCTCGTGCTTATGATTTTGAGAAAATTAAATGAGTTAATTCGTTATAGATTGAATGATTTCATCTGATTTTGAGATGCGAGTTTATTTGAAATTTACCTTTTCCCTAAAAAATATAGTGTTTTGATTTTAAAAAATTTTCTCTATTTACATTCTAAGCATTTTTTACTGGAAAAGGTTGAATTTACTATATTTCTAAATTGCCTTTCAACTTTCATTTATAATCATTTTTGTTTATATATAGCAAAATGGTATGTAATTTACATTTTCTTGGCGTGCGGATAAACTATAAACACGTTCAAATGAAAATATCGATAATTGTGAAATATAAATCACGATTTATGGTAGGCGTGCGGATTAGATTCTTATCTTGTCCGATACATTAGCTCAATTTGTATCTGATACATTAAGTTCATCAAATGTGAACATGCACGATCACAACATGAACATATTCGATAATCATGATCCAATATGAGCTAAATTCGATTAACACAATAAGAACCTGATAAAAATCTGAAACACGTAAAAATAATATTTTTTAACTTTTGGATAATAATTTTTTTTTTTATTAATTTGAGAACATATTTTCATATTATTAATGGACTATTCAATTCAATTCGAATCCTACACATATGCTTAGCATGCCGATTCAATAAACTTCATTCCAAATCCATTAGTATCATACAAAATTCATATAGAGTAGTCATATCATATTAAATATTATCATTTCTAATTTATATGATCATAACAAGTATCTAGAGACCTGACTCATTCATATGTCAATTAGAATGACACATCTCACTGTTGATCCCATCAATACATAAGGATGTACGGACACATCAAGTAGCTAGGATATGCTCACTTATGAACTGATGTGTCGTAGCCTAAACCGATAGCCTATCCAGGGACTGTCTCAGTCGTGATACTATTTATACCTCACTAGGTCAAACGATTCATATGATCCTCTGTGATCTCCTACACAGCATATGATCATCTCTATAGGCGAGATAATATGATATTATAGTTTGTATCGTATGTTTGTTATATCAGATAGCGACCATGTTGATGTAATATATTTATGAAGACCGGTGTATCAATCAAACACACTTAATCATAAATGCTTTTAGTATACAATCCAAACATCTTCCAGTAGTCGTCTTGCTTCATCGAAAGGTGCTTAGCCTAAAGGGGTGATTGGAAATAAATTCAAGAAGACAAAAGCAAAAGTTATGGGAAAAAGAAGATTGTGACACCGGGGAAGAAAGGCAAATGTTTTCATTGTGGCAAAACTGGTCATTGGAAGAAGGATTCTCTGACCAAGCGGGTTGGACAAGGTACGCCATTAGCATTTGTAACAGAAACATGTTTAGCATCTGTTTCTACCCATTCTTGGGTAGTGGATACTGGAGCTACTGATCATGTTTGTTACACTTTGTAGGGATTCAGGCCGACAAGGCAGCTGAATAATGATGAGGTGATGATCTCCATGGGTAATGCTGCTCATGTGTCTGCAGCAGTAGTTGGAGATGTTACATTATGCTTTCAAGACAATGTTTTGATTTTAAGAGACATTTTGTATATACCAGATTTTCGGCGGAACCTTATTTCTATTTCTCGTTTAATAAATGATGAATTTTCAGTTATTTTTTATAGTCATGTTTGTTGGAATTGTATACATAAAAGCATTATGATTGGTATATTGGGGAACGCTATGTTTGATATACTGGTAATCATTAATGACTTGCAATAAACAACTCCTGTCTGAATTAACAATCATACGATGCGAGCAAACACATCCATTATCTCGTCGACAGGGAGATCATACGGTGTGTAAGAGATCACAGAAGATCGTATAGATCGTTCGACCTAGCGAGATATAAATAGTTATCACAGCTGAGACAGTTTCTGGTTTGGCTGTCGGTTTAGGCTGCGGCACACAAGTCCAAAAGTGGTTTATCTTGACTGCTTTGTGTGACCGGTACATCTCAATGTATTGTTAGGATCAACAGTGAGATGAATCATTCTACTTGACATATGAATGAGTAAAGATCTCGGTAACTTGGTCGGATCTAAAGTCCATTGAAAGCTGAGGGGCACACATTGGTTGACTGTCTCTTTGACTTGCTATGGTGGAGAGTCTTACATTTACTCATATATCTGCATCTTGGGTGATGGCGGTTTGTGTGGGGTTTCCTCATGCTAGATTTAGATAACCATATCCGTTTCAGGATGGTGACATTCCCTGAGAAGCTCACGAGGTTCGTTATGCTAAGTCCTGCAGGCTGAATCATTGATTCAAGCATAAGCAATAAGGGTTGAGTGGTACTACTAAGGAATAATAAGAGATTAATTAATTACAGCTAATTGTCATACGCTGAATTAATTAATGAATGTTTGAAACCTTAAATATGGGGATTAACCAAGTCAATGCAACCCGTTCCCAATAACTTGGTAATAAAGGGGTAGGTCAACATTAATTCTCTAGTGGCATGAATTAATGTTTTTTAATTAATTATGTTCTGTGTTGAACATGTAATTAATTAATAGGAGGCCCACTTTATTATTTGCATTTGATCCCTGGTCTGTCCCAACATTGCTCAGAGCCCATTAGGGTTTATTAAACCCTAATATCCCATTCTCCATATTTGTTTACATAGATAAATCTCTCATTTTCCCACATATGTTTTGAAGTTTCAAATCAGAAACCCTAGAGAGATTGAGAGAGAGTGGGCGGCTGTAGATCCGGTAGCGTATCCTTACCAGATTTCCAGATCGAGCAAGGGAACAAATTAGAAGATCAGATCTGTAGGAACACCATCAACGATCTACCGCCGTATTCAATCCGCAAGAGTTGAGGTATTCCAAGAATCCATCTATTGCAATTAATTTTGTAGGAGCATGCTTAGGTTCGCATTATTTATTTAATTTATATTTATTTTCGATATCCTAAGAATGATCCTCGGCAAGTTAAAGTGGCAATTTGCATTGTCTGTTATAGACTCGAATCCTACAATTGGTATCAGAGCAAGGTTCTAGTTCTTAGGCTCTATCCTGGATAAATTGAAATTAAATAAATATGTATGTTCATGGATGGATTTAAAATTATCGTGGATGTTTTTGTTCTCGTGGCCCCTCTCTGTTTTGGTTTTGTTTTAAATCGCGAGAAAATCCGCGATTAGATTGATAGAAAAATTATGTAATACACTAGTATTATTTTTATTCAATCTGTAAATAATGAGAAATAAGACCAAAGAACAAAGAGAACAAGAACAGTGACATATATGGTGGTTTCTGGTGGTTTCGGTGGGCTGGAATCAGGCAGCAGCCGCGCGCAAGCAGTGCGCGACAGATCCCTGTAAGCAGCATTCGCTCGCGGTGGTCACACCCAGTGCAACAACTCGTGACTTCTCTCTCTTGCGCTTGAGCAGTGGCGCCGGCTCCGACCGGCACGGATCTCTGCGGAGGTGCGTGGGGTCGTGCGCACGGCGGTGGGAGAGACCGGTCGAGCAGGAAGGCAGCGACGGGATGTTTGTAGAAGTCGCATTTTGCGACTGTTGCGGCAGCGTGTGCTGCGTCGTCCTTCTCAAGCAAGCACCGCACCGCAGGCCGATGGCGTAGATGGCGCAGCCAACGGCGGTTCAGGCATGTGGATCCAGTAGCTGCGGCGGCGGCTTAGACTGTTGCAAGGACTGGCGGTTGGAACCCTAGGTGAACTAGGGTTTGCAGCGGCTAGGGTTTCCAGTGGTGGTGGCGGCTGGGTTGTGCGCGAATTCCAGCGGCGGCGGCGGTGCCTGCTAGGGCTGGGGAAGAAAGTTGGCTAAAAAATTAGGGTTAGGGTTTTGCTACCCTATGGGCTTGAAACCCTAATTCCTGGCCCAATTTGTTGTATTATTTTTCAACCCAAAATGCAGATTTCGAATTAAAGAGTGGGAGCCCAGTTTGAAGATCTGTATTAAATTAGAGCCTTGTAATAGATATGTTTAATTTTTTTTATATCCCATGTAATTGCATCAAGGGGCCACGAGAATTTTTATTTTATTTATCATTTTCTCGTATGATGTGATTTATTATGTGCGCACCAGTAAATAATAGGAAAGCATGCTACTGCTTTTATTATTTATTTTTAAAGCTTGTTCTAGATAATAGGGAAGCATGTTACTGCTTTATTATCTACTGTTTAAAGCATGCTTTATGTGATTTATTTTATATATTAAATTATGTCTATAAATTCCGGAATCATGTTGGGAATATGATGGAATTTTAGATGTGACATAATTTATGGATCATAAAATAATCTGTGCGCATAAGAACCTTTCGAAAGAAAAAGACTAAGCAAGATTTTTTTAATTAAAATCAACAAGACCTCCACAATGCGGTCTCTTATTAGAAGTGGGCAGTGAAGTGAGTAGACGTCTACACGACCGTAGCCTGCTTGCTTAATTTGTTCATAAGTTCTAATAGATGAGATTTCTAAATAAAACATTTAAACATGTGAGAAGTGGACAGTGAAGTAAGTAGACGTCTACACGACCTTAGTCTGCTTACTTTATTTGTTCATAAGTTCTCTCGGATTGTTTTAAATGAGATAACAAAGGTTGTAAGCGGCATGCGTCATGGGTCTAGTACGTATGATAAATCGTCCTTTTAACTTCCGGAGTTAGAATTGTGGTCAAATGCTTAGATGTTGCCTGAGTACTAACTCATGAATGATGTCCCTGCTCAGATAGGTTAAACATGGTCTTAGTTTTATCTCTGATTATTAATTTCATTTGCCGACGAATACCTGGCATGGATTGAAATTAAAGACTAGAACTTCAAAGAGCAGTCTGCTTATGTGGTCTGCAGTATACGTCTTCGAAAGGAGCTTGCTGTAGATGCACCTCGGCAATTGGGGGAAACAATTGTATTGGTTTATCAAAAGGTAATGCATGTTAGGAAAGGTTGTGGTGTGTGAACTCTTTCTGGAACTATTGTTCTGGAAAAAGTCTAGAGAAACAGTTCTCGGGTGTTTAGCCATCATAGTCTTAGAATGATAAAACTGTCTTGACTCAGGCCTCGAATAGGTGTTCCTCCTATTCGGATAACTGTTATGATAAAACTAATTTCTATCATAACCTCTCGGATTTCTATCCGGTTGTCGAACTGACTTCCTTGCAACATGTACTTGTTGCTCAGTCGTTCTTGTTGGTAAAACTGGATTCCTTGCATATGGAACATTACGCTTATCCAGTTTTGAAGGAAAATCAGTTTTCCTCTCGACAGTTGGTTTATACAGTTTACGAACTGTATTGATTCCCTGTCGAGGTGCCAGTTTTGGGTCAGTTTTTTACCAGCATTTGGTCTTTCCTTTTTGCTTAACTGGCTCTTTGGATTTGACTTTTGTTTTCTCCAACATAATTCCTGAACTAAGTTTGGCATTGACAGAGCCTAAAAATGTTTTCTTAGTTCTTGAAGTAGATGCATGTTCGCTCAAAACCTTTTCATTTTGGTGCTCCAAAAATCCAATTTCGTGTTTATCGGATGATTGTTTTTTAGCATTCAAAATTTCTTCTAATTTCCTTGAGCTCTTTTTGAAAGTACATTCACATTTAACAGACTCAGTTTTCTTCAGGGAATCACATTCTTTTGAAATATTCTAAAAATCTTTAAGAAGTTTTGAGTGCTCTTCCTTGAGTTTCTCAAAATCTTCACTGATTGACCTTGTCTTTGCGACTTCATTGGTCAAAACTGAAATCTCTGATTTCAGTGAGGCATTTTCACTAACTAATGCATCCTTAATTTCATGAAAATTTTCTACCTCTTTGATAATGTTTTCAAGAGAAACATCTTCTGAATTTGAGCGACAAAACTCAGAGTCTTCTTCAAAGCATGTAAATGCAAGAGATGAGGGTAGATGAGTTGTTACCACTATTTCGCGGTTTGAAGCGCTGTCTTCTTCGTCGGTAACATCTCCATCAATAGCTTCCATGAAGGCAAGGAGTGCTTCCTCATCATTCTCAACCTCAGACGTGCAATAACCATCATCATGGTCTGCCACGTCTGACACTTCAGTTCTTGTAAGCATTGCTTGGGCCACATCTTTAGATGCTCTCCTCTCAAACACCTTCTTCAGTCTGTCTCTCTCCTCCTAAAAGACTAGAGGGCATTCATACTTCAGGTGATATACAGAGTTGCATTCATAGCACGTGCGTGGCTCTCTCTTTGTGAACCTTTGCTCACTGGACTGAGCTTTCTTTCCTTTTCCTTTAGCATTCTCAAGAAGTACGGCCAGGTTCCTCATCTGTTCCTCCAGTTTGGCAACTGACAGGTCAGTTTCCTTCTTTTGAACTGAGGTGGAGGTATCCTTCACTGGTGAGGATTGGTAGGCAATTTTTTCGAACTGAACTGGCTTCTTCTGTCGTCTTTGGAAGTCTCTCTTTACGAAGAACGCATCGTCACCATCAACTGCTGAATTTGGGGTTCTAACTGCTTCATTCTTGTTCACCATCTGTATATCCCATTCATGGGCTTGAAGTTCGGCAAATAGTTCTTTGGTGGACATTTTCGAGAGATTCATGGTCTTTAAACTGGTGGTTTTGACAAACCAATCTTCCTTGGGCATTCTAGAAAGAATTTTGGTGTTCATGTCAGCCGCACTTTCTTCTTTTCCAAGACCTTTCATCTCACTGATAATGGCATTGAACCTTGCTTCCATTGACTTGATCGTTTCTCCAGGCAGCATCTGGAAAGATTCGTATTTGTCAATGCACATTTGTTTCTTATTGCGCTTCATCGCTTCAGTTTCCTTAGTAAGCTCGTTGATCCAATCCCATAAATCTTTAGCATTATTGTTCTCTATGGCTTCATCCATGAGAGATTCTGGAAGAGATTGCATGATCATTTCATGAGCGATAGGATTGAGTTGATGACGTTTCTTGTCTTCAAGTGTCCATTCTTCCAGTGGCTTATCTACCATTTGGACACCATCTTGGCCATCTTCTCCTGCGAGCTGGATATTAATCTTTGGGATCCTCAGAGGTCCATTCTTCAAAACTTCATCCATCTTTGGATGTTGAGCTCTCAGTTGGATGGGACACATCTTCTTCCATACCACAAACTTCTCTGGGTTGTACTTGGGAAGAATCGGATAATTCATCATTGTCTTAATATAATTCGCTCGCTAATCACACTTAACAAACAATTAAGAGTGCAAGGAAAAATTGATCCGGTCCTAAGCGACTCAGAACGGGACAATCTAGAAAGACCGACCTGCTCTGATACCACTTATTGGTCCCATATTAGAGTACGAAATAATATGCAGCGGAAGTATAAGAACAACTATTTGCACTCTTAAAGCAGGCAGTTCAGTTTCAAACTGGAGACTCAGTTTTAATCAACAGTTCAAAAAGGCAGTTTCTGTTAGCCAGCAGTTTTATGTAACCAGTTTACAATTATATCAAGTCGATAGTTATACGCTTCGACACTTTTAGAAAAGTGTTGAAGGTTTCAAAACACAATTGAAAACTATATGGTGTGTAAAGTAAGTAAAACTGTAAATGAGGCAGGATATTTATAGTGGTTCGGAGCCTTAAGTCCTACGTCCACTCTTCGGAAATCAATCGAGTAATTCACTAAGTAATGAAGATACAATCCTCACAATCTATAGCCAAATACTGTGAAAACCACCGTCCACAGTAGAATGGATCACTCGCGCAGGTAGTTGATCTTCACGCCTTCTTCAGTTCCTCGAAGCCAGATGGCACCTTGAAGTCTTCTCAGAACTGGTAGTCGTCGGAAATGAATTGAGGACAAACCTCCCTTCTCCTTCTCCGGTGGGTGGATGGTTGAGTTCTTCCCAAAATGTACGCTGGTTGGCAAAAGCCCGTAAGAACCTTATTCTCCTTGGGAATCAGGTTGTTGTGTTCTTACTTGAAAAGTAAGAACACTAAGAGAGTAGACTAAGTCGAAAGACTTAATCCTCGTGTACACAAAGGTCACACGATGAATCTCTGAAGATTCCTAAAGAAATAGTGCCTCGTGTTCAATAAATGAACCACGGAGTAAATGCCTTCTTTCTTGAGAGTGTTAAATGATTTGAGCTTTAAATTCGGCAGAGTTAAGACAAGGTTAATGAAGACTTCTTTTTTTTCTGTGGTTCTACTGCTATTTATAGTTAAATCTACAAAAAATAGCCGGTAGAGACAACTCGTATGATGTCCATGTTGGAATTGTATACATAAAAGCATTATGATTGGTATATTGGGAAACGTTATGTTTGATATACTGGTAATCATTAATGACTTGCAATAAACAACTCCTATCTGAATTAACAATCATACGATACAAACAAACACATCCAGTTATCTCATCGATAGGGAGATCATACGGTGTGTAAGAGATCACAGAAGATCGTATAGATCATTCGACCTAGCGAGATATAAACAGTTATCACAGCTGAGACAGTTTCTGGTTTGGCTGTCGGTTTAGGCTGCGGCACACAAGTCCATAAGTAGTTTATCTTGACTGCTTTGTGTGACCGGTACATCTCAATGTATTGATAGGATCAACAGTGAGATGAACCATTCTACTTGACATATGAATGAGTAAAGATCTCGGTAACTTGGTCGGATCTAAAGTCTATTGAAAGCTGAGGGGCGCACATGGGTTGACTGTCACTTTGATTTGCTATGGTGGAGAGTCTTACATGTACTCGTATATCTGCATCTTGGGTGATGGCAGTTTGTGTGGGGTTTCCTCAGGCTGGATTTAGATAACCATATCCGTTTCAGGATGGTGATATTCCCTGGGAAGCTCACGAGGTTCGTTATGCTAAGTCCTGCAGGCTAAATCATTAATTCAAGCATAAGCGATAAGGGTTGAGTGGTACTACTCAGGAATAATAAGAGATTAATTAATTACAGCTAATTGTCATACGCTGAATTAATTAATGAATATCTGAAACCTTAAATATAGGGATTAACCAAGTCAATGCAACCCGTTCCTAATAACGTGGTAATAAAGCGGTAGATCAGCATTAATTCTCTGGTGGCATGAATTAATGTTTATTAATTAATTATGTTCTGGGTTGAACATGGAATTAATTAATAGGAGGCCCACTTTATTATTTGCATTTGATCCCTAGTCTGGCCCAACACTGCTCAGAGCCCATTAGGGTTTATTAAACCCTAATAGCCCATTCTTAGATCTATATAAATAGATGAATCTCTCATTTTCCCACATAAGTTTGTAGTTTCAAATCAGAAACCCTAGAGAGATTGAGAGAGAGTGGGCGGCTGTAGATCCGGTAGCGTATCCTCACCAGATTCCCGGATCGGGCAAGGGAACAGATCAGAAGATTAGATCTGTAGGAACACCATTGCTTTGATCGATTCCAGATCCAGATCTACACCATCATCATTGACATCATCGATCTAGATCTGTAGATCAGTCGTTGGAGTCTCATGTATTCTTTTGAATCTACGAATTAAATTAAATAGGAGCATGCATAGGGCAGTTACTGTTTGTCATGATATTTATTTTTATATCCATAAATCGAATATGGAGTTATAATAAGTGGCGATTCATGTCGCCTATTGTAGACTCAGTTCCTACAATTGGTATCAGAGCGATGTTCGTATTTTATGGCTCTGTCGGAAAATAAATTTGACAAACAGTTTATTCATGTTATTTAATTTATCATGGATGAATTAAACTGTCATGGATTTTTTTTGTGTGTTCTCGTGGCCCCTCTCTGGTTTTTGTTTTCGGTTTTAAATCGCGAGAAAATCCGCGATTAGATTGATAGGAAAAATCATGTAATAGACTAGATATATTTGTTTGTATTTTTTATTATTCAATCTGTAAACCAAATCTGAGATCCAGAAGAACACGAAAAACACAGTTCAGATCCGACAGCAGACTCAGCTCAGCAGCAGTTGGAGGCGGCGGTCGCCGCGGCGGCGGCGGCGGGCGGCGGGCGGTGGCAGGCAGGTTTCTGCCTGTGGCTGGGCCGCGCCTGTTTCAGGCTGCTTCGCACATTCTCGGCGAGCACGACGAGCCCGGTGAAGCAGGCGGCGACCGCCGGCAGGCGAGGCAGTGGCCGCGCGCGGTGGTTCTCTGCCAGCTGCAGTCGCGCGGTGGCCATCCCACATCCAAGCAGCAGCAGCAGCTTGCGACCTCCACCTTCACGTGCAGCGGCGCTGGCTCTGGCTGGCGCGGGTTGCTATGGTCCGGCGAAGGCCGCGCGTAGGTGCGAACAGTGGTGGCGTCGGGCGGCAGGGGCCGCGTGCAGAAGGCGCGCGGTGGTTTGAAGAAGCAGCGAGCAGCAGCTCGCTCCTCTCCCTCGCAGCTGCAGCAGTTTCAGACAGCGCGAGTCGCACCGGCGAGGTCGTAGGACCTCAGATCGCCCGGTCGAAGTATGGCTCGCCCGGTCAAAGCTGAAAACTGCCAAAAATCTGGAGAAAACCGGCCAGGCTCGCCCGAGCCACCTTTCTGTGGCCTGGATCGGCCGATCGGTCATGGCTCGGCCAGTCGAGCCCTCTATCCGTGGTCTGGCTCGGCCGGTCCACCCTAGCTCGGCCGGTCGAGCCCTCTGTCTGCCCTGCTCGGCCGGTCCTGCTTCGCTCAGCCGGTCGACGCCTCCAAACTCCAAACACGTGCGATTTTCCTCCAAAACTCCACCAAAAATGCTCATTTATGCCCAAAACCTATCCTACACAAATTAAACACACAAAACACGAAAACACAACCAAAATACGACAAAAACATATGATACGGGAGTAAAATAGCCACAAACAAGTATGCGCACACATCAAAATATGGGTCATTTTACGCACGTATCATAATCCCCCAAACTTAAACCTTTGATTGTCCTCAATCAAAACAGAGTAAAGTTATTAATCTACCTCATGCAATACCTCATAGCTCATCAAAGTTATCTTAGCATGTTCAAGTAAAACGAGATTATCACCTAACTTTGTAACAAGGTTAATGCTAAGGACATGAACCACTCATCAAATATGGATACAAGAAACGAAAGCACTCCCTCACGTGTTCAGGGATGATGAGATTCACACAATCACAAGATGTCGAGCTTGATTTCCATAGGCTTGCATCCATTCTCACCACTATACTACAACGAGTTAGCATCTAGAATCAAATAGGTCTTTTCACGGGTTGTAACGTGGCTAACTAAAAGGTGGGTGGTTTTGGGCCAAAGTGACTAAACTTCTCAATTTCCCAAAACCCCCCAAACTTGTTCTTTTCGAACCACTACAAACCCCCGAGGCTTTTCATTTCACAACACACATATTTTTTTTCTTTCTTTTCTTTCTCCTTTTCTTCTTTGTTTTTCTCTTCTTCTTTTTTTTTTTCTTTTCTTTTCTTTTTCATCATTTTTCAAATGCACCATCATGCTTTCATTTTGTCGGTGCCTCTCTTCCAACCACTTGCACCAAAATTTTGTAGGTGCTCATTTTTCTAGGATTCAAACTAATCCCTTATTCCATATCTTTCATGCCTCAACATTTCCCATCAATACACATTCAATCAATTCCCAACCCAACTCTCATCACTGTATTCACCCTCATACACTCTTTTCCCCCAAACTTGATCCTAATTATATCAAAGAAGATTCACCAATAAAGCTCAATCACGGGGGTCAAAGATACGAAAGGCAAAATAATGATAACAACCACCTTATACTCCCGGTGTGAAAGGTAGGACTAAGAATCGATGGCCTAAGATCATTTTCTAGTTACACCCTCATGCCAATAGATAGAGAACGGATGCAAGTTCTAGATCTCGTACTCTCAATCTTGCCACTCACAAACAATATAGATATGACAATATCATGGCTCAAACCTCACAGCTTTTTGTCAAGTCCTATGCATTAACCACACACAAAACTCGGCAATTCAAAAGTTAAACTTAAGACATGCTTCGACAACTAGATTCCGCTCTATCATTGGTTGAGATAAACATCCAACTTCACCAAGTAAATCATGATTCAAACCTCAAGTCTAGTTCGGGTTCATCACACACACACAAGCACACAACATCCTAACCACAATCTACATGTCATAAAACAATGTAATGAATCTAATTGGTAGAAGGAACGATAGAAAGCGTTACCCATCGGCACACACAATCAAACTGCTCTCCAAGACCTTATTTGTACCTACTAGATCAACACAAACACCACCAAACACTTGAGCATAAAACAAACCAATAAAGCTCTCATATCCACCAAACTATCCACAAACCAAATATCAATAGTGATAAGATCATATCCAATAGTTCCACCATTCAAACCAAACCAATAATCCAAACCACAAACCATGCATAATAGGAAGTAGTAAATCATGTCAACTCATTAATAATTCCATCCATCATCAAATATCAAGCAATAACAAGCATAAACCACATTCACTTCCAAAACCTCTTTCCACCGTCATTCCACTATCCAAAAATCTATACAAATAAACCATTTTTCCACCAGCTCCACCAAACATACCATCAAAACCAATGTTCAACAAACTCAAACCCATGAAAATATTCATACATATCATCAAGATGAGCATAATCCAAAACATTCATCCAAGGTACAATATCAATATAGGTACAACCAAATCGAATCAAATCCAATAAAGGGACAACATCCAACAACTAAACTAAATGCAAGATAAAGGATAGGAGATGGAGAAGAATAAACCAAGGCACCGGCTACTGGCACATCCCCCCAAACTTAGTCAAGTGAGACTAAGTTTGCAAAAACGGTGGACGGTGCATCATCACTCCTCTCGATCTTGTAGCTCCTCCTACAAACACAAAAACAAACAAACTAGACATTTATTCAAAATCAAAGCAACTAAAAGCAATTAAACAAAAGCAATAAAATTGGATGGGTTGCCTCCCAACAAGCGCTTCCTTAACGTCGGTAGCTAGACGACCTTACCACATCACCCATTATCAAAAATCGTGTGGGTTTTTAATACACCTTTCTTCCTTAATCGACATTTACTTGGAAGCAACTTGTCCAAGGCGATCTTTCTTTCACCCCTTTCATCTCTCCAAGGAAGGTTGCATGTCTTGACAAACTCGACTATAAAAGGTGGTGATTCCTTCTTTGATTTGATCTCTAAAGCATCATCCAATTGAATCCAAAGTATATAAGTCTCAACTTGTCCCCCATTTGAATCAATCATCAACGTCTCATCATTTCCTTTCCCGATCAAATCATATGATTCATCCACTATCTCTCCTCGAATCACCTCCTTTTCCCTCTTATCTATCACTAATGAAGGAAAAACAAACACCATATCACCACTTGGGCCCCCCGACATAATTTCCTCGTCATTTTTCTCTTCCTCATCTTGTTGAACTAAGGTCGGAACTTTTTGCAACTCCTCAAGTGAGAGTATCTCAAGAGCACCATTCTTTTCATCTTCAATGACTTGCAACTCCTCCTTGGTGCCTTCATTATCTTCATCTTCTTGGATTAAGGCTTCTCTTTCATTCATTGGTTCTTTCTCTTGAATCTCCTTTACTCTTGTATCTTGAAATCTCACTTCCTTAAGTACCATTACCGCATCCTCACATTCATCTTCCACAATTTCCTTGTCAATTGGATATTCTTCCACTTGAGGTTCCTCACTCACCTTCTTCAAGATATTGGATAGTTGCATTCTTAACTCCAAAAGCCTTCCCTCGAGCTTATCCGATTTGCTCTCCAAAGCTTCTTGAGATGCTCTCGCTTCTCTAACTCTTTCATGATCACGGCTACCCCATTCATCACAATGAACTCTTGTCATGGATGGATCCCAAGTATGGTTCTCATATAATCTACATGGAGAGTAGCCAGTAGATGGGGAATAGTTCATGTTGTTTCTTAAGTCACAATTCCCCCATTTATCTCCATATCTTTCATCTCTATACTCCTCTTCTTCATATCCCCAATTCGACTTCACCTTCCGGTCATGTCTCGTTTCTTCCATCCAAGGGTAGCTCTCTTTAAATACCAACCGGATTGGCCTCCTCGGTCGTTGTCTCTCCAACATCGTTGCTATCATCTCATCCAATTCTCTTTGGAGATAGTTAAGCCTCTCCGAGTGCGTTCCTTGATGATTCTCCATTTGACACCTACAAAAAGTCCAACAACCTCAAAGTACCAACATATACAAAAACAAACAACAAATTATTCACATAAGCAAAAACACAAACACCTAGCCTACAAGCTTCACTTTTCCCCCAATATCTAGCAACCTACTAAATAAAGTCTCCGGCAACGGCGCCAAAACTTGATGCGGCTAAAAGTTCAATCAAATTAAACCTCTAACTACACAAGAATAATATTTGTCAAATCCAGGTCCTTCCCCGCTTCGCCTGCTAGAATACCGAGATACTATAGCAAAGTCTTATAGCTAAGCATGATACAATCGTTGAGTAGTTTCTATCAATCTAAGCATTCAATTTAAACCTATGCTAACAATATATGACAAACATTGAATTAAACCAACAATCATCAATTGATCAATCCTTTTCCAAATCGGTAAACCAAGACAATCAAATTCTCAAATTAGGAAGATAGGATGTTGAGATAAGTGTAGATGCAATCAAATAAGGTTAATCATTGATGTAAACACATTTTAATTCCTAGGAGATTGAGCAATCGACCCTACACTCGTTAACCCCTTGTCACGGCGAGCTAACGGTTGATGATCTAAGACTTGAAAACCATCACGTTATTAAGCCCTAGACCACTCCAAATAGTTCTTCAATTATTGCCCTACGACCTAGCACCGCACATGGATTGGAACTAAAATTGTATGAATCTACACTATTCACGACGATTTCGCCCGCGTATTGGGTGCAGCGTTCACATCAACTACCTCCTAAGCTGGCTATTACCTACACCTAGGAGATAAGGAACAAGTTCTAGTGCAATTCAAGCTCTCAAAGAAAAGTAAACAAACAATTCTCAAACCAAATTATCATGCATCCTTACTCAAATCAATATCCAAAATGAATTAGAACATCATACCTTTCAATTGTACAAATTCAAAGTTGAAATCAATTACATCCATTACAATTTGAAAAGTAGAGATGGGAATCTTCCCCAATTGGATTTGCATGTCTTGATCTACCACCTTAATTCTTCACTTCTCTTCCAAGGATTGGTGAATTAAGCTCTTAGATACTCTAGAATTTGGATGGAATCGTGATAGAAATTGGAATCTAGGGGAAATCATAACTAGATTTATGAAAAATGACCAAAAGCTATTCAAATAACTGACTTTTCCCCTTTTATAGACAAGCAAACAGGGCCTCGGATCGCCCGGTCGAAGTATGGCTCGCCCGGTCGAAGCTGGAAACCGCCAAAAATCTGGAGAAAACCGGCCAGGCTCGCCCGGTCGAAATGGCTCGCCCGAGCCACCTTTCTGTGGCCTGGCTCGGCCGATCGGTCATAGCTCGGCCGATCGAGCCCTCTGTCCGTGGCCTGGCTCGGCCAGTCCACCCTGGCTCGGCCGGTCAAGCCCTCTGTCTGCCCTGCTTGGCCGGTCCTGCTTCACTCGGCCGGTCGACGCCTCCAAACTCCAAACACGTGTGATTTTCCTCCAAAACTCCACCAAAAATGCTCATTTATGCCCAAAACCTATCCTACACAAATCAAACACACAAAACACGAAAACACAACCAAAATACGACAAAAACATATGATACGGGAGTAAAATAGCCACAAACAAGCATGCGCACACATCGAAATATGAGTCATTTTACGCACGTATCATGCATAAGAACCTTTTGAAAGAAAAAAGACTAAGCAAGATTTTTTTAATTAAAATCAACAAGACCTCCACAATGCGGTCTCTTATTAGAAGTGGGCAGTGAAGTGAGTAGACGTCTACACGACCGTAGCCTGCTTGCTTTATTTGTTCATAAGTTCTAATAGATGAGATTTCTAAATAAAACATTTAAACATGTGAGAAGTGGACAGTGAGGTGAGTAGACGTCTACACAACCGTAGCCTGCTTACTTTATTTGTTCATAAGTTCTCTAGAATTGTTTTAAATGAGATAACAAAGGTTGTAAGAGGCATGCGTCATGGGTCTAGTACGTATGACAAATCGTCCTTTTAACTTCCAGAGTTAGAATTGTGGTCAAATGCTTAGATGTTGCCTGAGTACTAACTCATGAATGATGTCCCTGCTCAGATAGGTTGAACATGGTCATGTTTGTTCATGAACATGGTCCCGGCCACCTGAACATGAACATGGTCCCGGCCACCTGTTTCTACCCCTTCTTGGGTAGTGGATACTGGAGCTACTGATCATGTTTGTTACACTTTGTAGGGATTCAGGCCGACAAGGCAGCTGAATAATGATGAGGTGATGATCTCCATGGGTAATGCTGCTCATGTGTCTGCAGCAGTAGTTGGAGATGTTACATTATGCTTTCAAGACAATGTTTTGATTTTAAGAGACATTTTGTATATACCAGATTTTCGGCGGAACCTTATTTCTATTTCTCGTTTAATAAATGATGAATTTTCAGTTATTTTTTATAGTCATGTTTGTTGGAATTGTATACATAAAAGCATTATGATTGGTATATTGGGGAACGTTATGTTTGATATACTGGTAATCATTAATGACTTGCAATAAACAACTCCTGTCTGAATTAACAATCATACGATGCGAGCAAACACATCCATTATCTCGTCGACAGGGAGATCATACGGTGTGTAAGAGATCACAGAAGGTCGTATAGATCGATCGACCTAGCGAGATATAAATAGTTATCACAGCTGAGACAGTTTCTGGTTTGGCTGTCGGTTTAGGCTGTGGCACACGAGTCCATAAGTAATTTATCTTGACTGCTTTGTGTGACCGGTACATCTCAATGTATTAATAGGATCAACAGTGAGATGAACCATTCTACTTGACATATGAATGAGTAAAGATCTCGGTAACTTGGTCGGATCTAAAGTCTATTGAAAGCTGAGGGGCGCACATGGGTTGACTGTCACTTTGACTTGCTATGGTGGAGAGTCTTACATGTACTCATATATCTGCATCTTGGGTGATGACAGTTTGTGTGGGGTTTCCTCAGGCTGGATTTAGATAACCATGTCTGTTTCAGGATGGTGACATTCCCTGGGAAGCTCACGAGGTTCGTTATGCTAAGTCCTGCAGGCTGAATCATTGATTCAAGCATAAGCGATAAGGGTTGAGTGGTACTACTCAGGAATAATAAGAGATTAATTAATTACAGCTAATTGTCGTACGCTGAATTAATTAATGAATGTCTGAAACCTTAAATATGGGGATTAACCAAGTCAATGCAACCCGTTCCTAATAACGTGGTAATAAAGGGGTAGGTCAACATTAATTCTCTCGTGGCATGAATTAATGTTTATTAATTAATTATGTTCTGGGTTGAACATGGAATTAATTAATAGGAGGCCCACTTTATTATTTGCATTTGATCCCTGGTCTGGCCCAATACTGCTCAGAGCCCATTAGGGTTTATTAAACCCTAATAGCCCATTCTCATATCTATATAAATAGATGAATCTCTCATTTTCCCACATAAGTTTGTAGTTTCAAATCAAAAACCCTAGAGAGATTGAGAGAGAGTGGGCGGCTGTAGATCCGGTAGCGTATCCTCACCAGATTTCTGGATCGAGCAAGGGAATAGATCAGAAGATCAGATCTGTAGGAACACCATTGCTTTGATCGATTCCAGATCCAGATCTACACCATCATCATTGCCATCATCGATCTAGATCTGTAGATCAGTCGTTGGAGTCTCAGGTATTCCTTTGAATCTACGAATTAAATTATATAGGAGCATGCATAGGGCATTTACTGTTTGTCATGATATTTATTTTTATATCCATAAATCGAATCCGGAGTTATAATAAATGGCGATTCATGTCGCATATTGTAGACTCAGTTCCTATAGTCCAATCAATGGTCATCCTTCTCTGTAAAGTGGACTTGCTCCTCTACCTTTTCTGATCACTGCTATGCTTTTTGCAGGGTCAGTTTGTACTTGTTGTGTCAGACTCGAACAACGTTGTACTTCAGTCATAACTGAGTGTATCTTCGTTCTTTATCATTGAGTCTTCAATGCTCTTTCATGACTGTTCAGCATCTTGCCTTTCACGTGTTTCTTTGACGTGAAGCTGTCTTGGTCTGAAACTGTGAGCGCCTCTCGACAGTTTGTTTATGAAAACTGTGTCCACAGTTTTCTTTGCTATACGATCCTTGACAGTTTAAAATTGTCTACACAGTTTTTCTTGTCCAATACTCTGCACAGTTTTCTCGTCCACTGTTCTTGACAGTTTTCTCGTCTGGACGGCTTCCACTTCAAAAACTGTTCCACAGTTTTTGACAGTTTTCTTCTCCTAAACTATTACAACTCGATCATCCTATACAAGGATTACATGAGGTAATAACTCTAAGGCCTAAACTTTGGTACTCAGTTTTGACTAATCAAAACATCAAATCAAAGGTGGGATTTCTACATCAATACCTAACAAAAATGTTGTATGATCATCTCCTGTCTGAATTAACAAACATGTGTCGCAAATGCTCTTATCCTCTTATCTCGTCGATAGGGAGACCATACGGTGTGTAGTAGATGACGGAAGATCATATGGATCCTCTGACCTAGCGAGATATAAATGGTTATCACAGTTGAGACAGTCCCAGGATAGACTGTCGGTGTAGGCTGCAGCATACGCGGTAATAAGCATCTTATCTTGGATAGCTTGGTATGCTGGTGCGGGGCACGCATTGATAAAGACCTAAGTTGAGATTGATTCCTTCATCTAATATTAAAGGAATCTAGATCTTTATGGCTTGATGAGATCCTAAACCTAAATGAAGATACAGAAGTATACACATATTGTGTATCACTTTGAGTTGCAGTGAAAAGCTCTAGTTGAGCTTGTATATCTGTATCTTGGGTTATAGTAGTTTGTGTATGACTGTCTGGTACTGGAACTAGGTAACCACATCCAGTATAGGATGGTGACATTCCCTGAGCAGCTCAAAAGGTTCGTTATGTTAAAGTCCTATAGGCTGATTAATCTCAAACATAAGTGAAAAGGTGTAAGTGGATTGACTCATGAATATAAGATGTTAATTAATTAAATGGTTTGTCAGAGCCTAAATTAATTAACGAATGTCTGTAACCTTAAATGTGGGGATATACCGAGCCCATGCAACCCGTACCTCAAAACGTGGTAGCAAATAGGTATGACAGTATTGATTCTCTAGTGGAATGAATCAATACTATTTAATTGATTATATTCTGGGTTGAATATGAGAATTAATTAATTGATAGGCCTTATTTGCTCTTTGCATTCTGGTCCCTGGTCTGACTCATGAAAACTCAGGCCCAATAGAAGTCCAGAATTTCCTATAAATAGGCTTCAGTTTCTCATAGCACAACACACCATAAGTGATGGGTTTTGTATACTGAAAGCATTTATTACAATGAGTATACAACGGTTTATTTCTCCTATCTGTTAACAATCTTACATGTATGAACAATGGTATCCTCTTGTCTCACCGATAGGGACAATCATACGACTTGTTGTAGATCGCAGAAGACAGTATGATCACTTGACCTAGTGAGACATAAACCTGATCACAACCGAGACAGCGTATGAGGATACGTCTGTCCGGATGGCTGCGGCATTGTCGGAATAAGTAGTCTGTCTTGGTTACTTGACATGCTGGTACGCAGAGGTGGCGTATTGATGGACCGCAGTGAGATATATTCGTCTGTCTGACATCAGCGAATAAAAGATCTCGTTATATTGATTGAGTCCAAACCCTAACGAAGGTTCAGGGGTTTGCACGGGTTGACTGTTGCTTTGACTTGCCATGGTGGAGAGCCTAAGTAACGTGCTCGTATATCCGCATCTTGGGTAACAGCAGTTCGTGTAGTACCGTCTGAGACTGAACTTAGGTGACCATATCCGAGTAATAGGATGGGGACATTCCCTGAGGAGCTCAATAACATTCATCGTGCCAAAGTCCTGCAGGCTGATTAAGTTCAGGCACGAGTGATAAGGTTTGAGTGGTACTACTCAGGAATTATAAGATATTAATTAATTGTAGTTAGAGCTTGTCAGAGGCTCCGATTAATTAATGGATGTCCGGTAACCTTAAATATGGGGATTCTCAATTAATGCAGCCCGTTCTCATAACGTGGTAATAAAGGGGTAGGTCAGTATTAATTCTGTGGTGAAAAAGAATTAATATTAATTAATTAATTGTGTCCTGGGTTGTGGAAATGAGAATTAATTAATTTATAGGCCCACTTTATCATTTGCATTAAGTCTCAGGTCTGGCCCAATAAGTGTGCTGAATTGAGCCCAGGAGCCCACTAGGGTTTTATAACCCTAGGTCTATAAATAGACTTCTCACTCTCTGAAACCCTAGCCACTTTCATAAGATTCAAATCAGTTGAAACCCTAAGGAGAGAGAGAGGGGGGCGCCGATCCTGTGGGAAGAAAGGAGGAGAATTTTTCGAATTCTGGTCCTGCTCAAGCCACAGATCTACGGAGTCCTCACCAATAGTAGATCTGATCAGCACCGGGACACAGCCCTGAAGATCTAATCTGGAGAACAGATTTCTTTCTTCCTTCTCTTTCTGTTTTCGAATTTAATCTAAGAAATTAGATCTCTAATTTCTGTTTCCGCAGATTAAATCGGATCGCGTGGTTGAATTGGAATTTGGAATTCAAACGCGAAAGATCGGTTCAGACTCGATGGAGTTACGGTAAACCCTAAATCCACAATTCTTCGTATTAAATTCATAAGAGCATGCTAGGGTTTTGAGAATTTTAATTATGTGCAATAACCATAAATCGATCCGGTTCAGTTTGGTTTTGGTGATTCGGTTCACGGAAAAACCCTGCAATAAGATCATAAGTTGCAACACAACAAACCAGGATTTGGGAGTTGTGTATGATAGACTAAGATCTGAAAATGAGGAGGAAATTCTGCTTCTCAACCGGGCAAGGAGTCCGAAGGGACTCTTCACCAGATATTCGGATTGGAGTTGGGATACAGATCAGAAGATCAGATCTGGAGGATCGTTCTCTCTCTTCTCTCTCTCTCTCTCTCTCTCTCTCTCTCTCTTCAGTTTTCGAAATTAATCTAATTAATTTCATAGATTTAATTCCTTAATCTGTTAGGAATAAATCTTGGTGCGCGGGAAAAGGATTCAGGATCAAATCTTTGCGTACTACATTCTTCAGGTTCTACAATCCAGGTATTCCGCATAAACCCTCTTATGCATAATCAATAGGAGCATGCTAGGATTAATCATAGACATATCAATTTATTTTTTATATTCCAAGTAACGATCTTGGCTAATGGATTAAGTAATTCGATTCACAAATCCCTTCAAAGACAACACGCATGCTTACAAAGTATGGCCCATTGAAAAGTTTTAAGTTGTCTATAACTTATTCATCTAGATTTTTGTAAATGGGAGTTGTTATGCCCCATAATGGTTGGGCCATTCTGGGCCCATTTTCATGGAAACGAAGCCCACTAAAAGGAAGTTTAATCTAAGAAGATTTGTCATAGTCAAATACTTGGAACCAAGAAATCAGGCATTTTTCGTGGCATATTGCTTCGAAGAAAGAACATTTCAAAGGACTCAATTCGAGGGAATATGGGATCTCGAATTTGAGGGATTCAGAAAGGATGTATTGATTGGTGAATGATCGGGTCAAGTAGGAGAGTTGCTTTGAGGTCAATCAATGTATTCCTAAGTGATTTGTTGTTGAGCTGAAAGATTGTAATCAATCTTACTATATTTTGCTCAAGGGTTGTGATTAATTGTTTTAAGGTTGTATCTATTTATTAAAAGCCTATTAATAGTCGGCATTTATGAACATTTAACAATCTGATTTCCTCAAGTAATACAAAGCAATCAAGAGCATTTTACTTCTATTCCATATTTGTGTTAAAATCTCTCAACAAATACAATTTCAATTCCATTTTTAGTATTCTCTACTTAATTTCACAACCCATATAATTTACACCATCATTAGGAGTTGAAGTAGTATGGTGGAACTAAGAGGAAGGGAGTTGATGAATTATGTAGTCAAGGTGAGGATTGATAATTCTAACTACATAATCACCACGAACTGCAAGTTTAGGAAAGTTAATATGTTATGGCTTGTTTTGTGTATACCTATTCTTGTTTACTTATAAATCTTAATGCAATATAAATAGAAGATATAAAATGATAGTTTCCCGAAAAAATGTGTCCGAAATAGAGCTGACAATTCCTGACACAACACGATAACTCGACATGATAATAATGGGGTTAAACACACCACGATGCAACACGATACGAACACGATAATTATATGTTAAGAACTTGAGAATTACAAGTTTAAACGATAATTACATGTTAACACGAAACGATAATTACCTGTTAACACGATAGACACGAATTTGACACAAACACAACACGAACACGACACGATCACGAGAATCTTTTAAGAAATAAATAATAGATAACACGAACACGACACGGCACGACACGAACACGATATAATTATCGGATAACACGATATATTATCATATAATACGATCCAACACGAACACGACACGAAATCTTGTGTTCTTAACGGGTCGACATGATAACGACGCAACACGCACGAATTGCCAGCCCCAAGTGATTTCATATAATTGGGTGGAGCAAAATTCATCCCTGTTGTAGCTTCTTAACATAATATTTCCAATTGCCTCAAGAGAATAGAAGACTAGGCTCACTCAAGCCTATAAATACACCAATAATTGCAATGCTTGAAACTTCTAACTTCTTTTTATATAGTTATCGTCTGCTGTCTGTCCTCAACTTTGCACAATCTCCGAATAAAGAAAATCTTCCTCTTTTGGCCGAACATGTAGGGGTGCCTTTGTTAGCCTGGAGATGAAAATTATGGAAATAGAGGCTTAGCCTTAGCCTTTCTCATTGTAGTTTTTCCACCAAACAAATTTCAAATGAAACAGCACCATACCTTTCCCCTTGGGTTGTTCCAACACAACATCCCCCTGCAGCCTCCCCCTCCTGATTCAGATTCATACCCCCTGCACAGCAAAATATTAGGCATACAATCGAAATAGCTCTTGTTATTAGGCTCCATACAAGCACTTTGTCGATCTTTAACTCTGTTGAGATCGAGATTTGAACGAATGTGGCATTGAAATATGATGGATGACTTATTGCATGAGTAATGAAAGATCATACCAGGCTTAACACATTGCATTGGACTTTTCAAGATTTATAGCATTGACTTACATGTAATCTCTGCTGAAACCATTATGGGAGGTGGGACAATGATTGACCTCCATAGCAACATGATCCTTCTGATGTTCCATTTCAAGATCCATTCTCAGTGTTTTCATTCCGTGAACCAACTCATCTTCCTGTGGGGACACATCCAGAGAATTCGTTGCTTCTAGTCCATCCTGAGGCAAGATTTGATTCCTTTCAGGCCTTGAATGACTCATTGATCCTGGAGTTTCTTTGTCCAGTGCCTGCAAACAGTCAGTTTCCAATCCTTGCTCGTGAATGATGGATTCAATACTTGTGCTAGCATTTCCAGGCACAGACTCCATAACCTTTTTTTGGTGATCTCGGGACATATCAAAGTTTTCTCTTGATGTCTTCACTGAATCTTGATGTTGATCAAAATCAGAACCAACTCCTGTAGCATTTGAGCACGTTGATCTGTTTTCCATGGTAACTGGAACCCTGTTTATCAGCTTAGGATCCAACGATTCCTGAAGCAGAATTATCTTAACCTCCACATTTTGCTGTAGAGCAACTTCTAGTGAGTTTGTGATACTGCTAAGAAAACCTTCTGCTCTGGTTTTAATATTGCTATTTTTAAACGCTACGTGAGCAATTAAACCACCTGTATCGACATTTAAGACATCAGAAGTTTTTCAAGAATAAAACATGTGGAGAAGTATTTTGTAAAACCCAACGCTCTATGATATGGATGATACTAGTAATCAGACCATACAAAAGTTATAAATATAAAAATGGTGTCATTGAAGTTCTAATGACACATAGTGAATGCACAAATCAGTTCAAACAAAAAAATTTGGCGCTCTGAATCCGATAAGCACTGTGAATGTGCCCCAAACAGGCTTCAGAGAAAGTAATAAGGCACTCTACATACACAATCCAATACGATAAACACACACGAACGGAACATTCCAGTTTTTAGGAGTTGGTTTATAAAGCAGGGGACAGAAGAAAGGGAAAAGTAGAAATGTTGAGTGTGTCCATTCTTTTGGATGGGGATGTACCTTTCGTTTCAGAGATCGCAACAAGCTTTCCGTAAGATAGCAGTAGTAGCTTCAGCTTCTTAGAATGACATTTCTCAATACATTGGAGCCAGATATTATTCAACATCTCTGAGTCCTCACATGTCAATGTGGTTCCCCTTCTTATGCCGTCATCATGAGAGACAGTTAACATTTTACTGTCGATAAATTGGCTTTCATCGGTTTTTGGAGTTAGTCCAACTAGTTTCTCTTTGCTCGAAGAATTGCAGTGATCAACAGCCATAACGGATGTGGGAGAACCTGATTGTTCATCAGAGTTCTGCTTAGGCTCAGTAGGTTCTCTAGGCATACTTACGTGGTCCTCTTCAGATGCCATGAAAGACCGTCGTCGACTACTTGTCGACCGAGTTCGAGCAGGAGAAGATGAACCTATTTGTAGTAGGGTTGCCGTGAACCAGGCTGATCGTTCACTTGAAACACTCAGATGTTTTTCTGCCTCAGACAGTATAGATAATGCACGCTTCAGTTTGACAACCTCTCTTTCCGTCACTGAAAATTCAACCACCAATAATTTTATATTGCATATTGGAAGTTCGGAATATATAAAAATCCTAGAACTAAACAAATCTTAGGATATGACATGCAGGAACAGAAGCATTTTTTGTAAAATCAAAAATATAATTGCAGCAGATGCAGTTTTAGACGGTGTCAGTGAGTTGAAGTGAACAGAACCAAAGACATTTGTAGACAATGTGATGCAACATCAATTGCGATTCTTCTGTCGTATTTTCTTCGAGACAAAGGCCAACCATTGCCAAAGATAATATTACTATACCTGTAATTTACAGGAAAAATGATGCTTACTTGTAAACCACAATCAGTTATGCCTTGTAGACTTATTAGATGCCAACCATTCCTCCACAAAGGCCTTGTAAATTTTTCCTAGAAGGGTATTGCTTCCAAATACCCAGACTGCATGCATTCATACTGAACAGACTCGAGTTTATGATTAAAAAAAAAAAAAAAAAATTGTAACCACTGAAGTCTAAAGTTATTATTTCAACAGTGAATTATGCCAAATAATTTGCTAGTGGACTTGACTGATCATCTGTTGTTAAGTTGGCATCCTCACACAGAAACATTCTGACCAGGAAATTATGACACTGCCTATTCGGTTTTGGAACACTAACAGTCTCAGCATCCAAAAAGAAAGCTCGATGGAAAATTGAATTTTTAACAGCAAACCTAAATTACTGCTACAGCAATTTGATTTAATGACATGAATAGCATCAAGTACAGTACATGAGGATATGATATCACAAGGGTACGGTTTTAAGGTCTCAATAAAAATGATCAAAAATAAATTAGCAAAAAGGAAAGAATTAAAACATGTAATAATGTCACCACATATCCAAACCATTGCAATGAACTTCATCTAACTTCTTGGCAACCCAATTCCCCACAGAATATGATAAAATGTAATTTGAGTTTAAAATTGTGATCATCAGTTTTAAAACAAAGTTCTTCTTTTAGCGGGAAAAACTTCTAAACGTGTGCTCTAAGTGAATTAAAACATTCATTGATTTTCCTGGTGCTACATGCTCGAAAACAAATAAAAGAAGATTTTCCTGTTCAGAATATCCAAGTATTGGGAAGTACTACAAAGCCACAAAATGAATCTAGTGTTATGCAATCTTTTGAGTAGAAAAAACTGGAGCAAAGCATTCAGAAAGGAATACCAGAGATCCACTTACAAGTTTTCCCACCAAAGAATGAATTATTGTTCTTTGCATCAACACTCAGGCAAGTTCCAGCAATAATATCCACAATAAGGGCAACCAGCTGAGAAATTAGAACTAGTGGATCGACACCTGAATCCATCACTTCTCTGGATTTTCTTACAGTTTCAGTAACATTTGATGACATGGCTAGCTCCAAAAGTTCCAGTAATTTATCCTCGGAGACAACTCCCATCTATAGAAAGACACGTCACATGTAGCATTATTCAAGAGACGACTCCACTTGACACAAATGATGTGAAATCATGTGCATTCACTTTTCTATTAATCAGCAGATAATGGTGCAAACTCTTCTTTGAGCAAGCTGAATAAAAATAAAATAAACTCTTGCTTGACTGGAAAAGGGTAAGAAGGCATCTTCATTTGAGTGAAGTAATGGAAAAATAAACACAAGATCAGTAAACATTGGTTTAAGTAATGACTTGAAATAAGTTAGCATAAACTTACAAGTTCATTCACCAAGGACTTAGTGATCCGTTTCCCAAACACGCTCAGCTGGTCCAGCATTGTTTCAGCATCTCGTAGTGAACCATCTGCATTTGAAGCTATCAACTCTAATGCATTTGATTCTACATCCAAATTCTCATCAATGGAAATCTTCTTTAGCCGAGTGACAATATCACCGTTGCTTATTTTGTTGAAAATATGCTTCTGACACCGAGTCAATATAGTTCTTGGTATGTTGTCCACTTCAGTTGTTATGAGTATAAAAACAATGAATGGAAATAGTTTATTAAGAAGCCGCATAAACGTCAGCCAAGTTTTTGGGGGCAGTAACTGACATTGCTCAATGACAATAACCTTGTACTGGGACTGTCCGAAAGTATTCACTACTGATATGTTTTTTAAGATATTTCTCAATTGGTCGACTCCCTTCTTATTGGAGCCATCAACTTCTTCAAGAAACCTGCTATTGCCAGATATAAAATCAGCACATTCCCTGCACACCCCGCAGGGCTTACTGTCTTCAGTTGCAAGGCAATTCAAAGCAGAGGAAAATATTCTAGCCAATGATGTTTTTCCAACTCCACGGGGGCCTTGGAAAAGATAAACAGGAGCAATCCTTTTTCTTGAAATTGCACTAATAAGAGATTGCACAACTATATTCTGTCCAATCAACTCCTCAAAACACAAAGGCCTATATCTGTGGCTCAGACTTTTGATATTTTCAGGAGAACCTTCATTCTGTACCACCCCATTAAGAGCTACTAACTCTAGCACTTCTCGACTTTTACAACTCGAAGACCACCACCTTCCAACCAACTGGTTCAAGGCCTCCGAATCAAATTCTGAAAAATTTGCTGAGAGCTCATCATCACTGTCTCTGTTTCTCATAGATGATCCTCCAAGGCCATCAGCACCGCAGTCAAGAAGAGGAACAAGACCCTGATCCGCTTTCTTAGAGTCGAGTCTCCTCTTGTTGGAACCCAAAGATAAGTAATGCCTTCTTCGAGACATGGTCTGGCTTCCACAAAAGAAGCTGCTTCCCTTTCTCCTCAGAATGTCAGAAAGAGATGGAGAACAAGAGCTCCCATTTCTAGACCTTGGCGTCGACCTTCTAGACCAATAACAAGGAATTCCGCATCCTTGTCGCCCAGGCAAATCCAGCTGACCATCAGCATCATCATTCAACGATCTAGTAGTGGCAACCCAAGACTCCACAATACTCGCATTCCTGAGTACATATCTATTATAAGAGCTAGTTGACAAAGCTTGTGTGCTATAGGAAACAGAATCATCATCTTTCCCATTACTCATCATCTTAGAGGGTGGAAATGACCAACCTTTATTCTTAAGCCTAGCAAACAGATGTGAGATTGCAGAATCTCTCCCTAAGTCCTCAGAATTACAATAATCACCATTACCATCAGACTGGTCATTCAAACTCAGAAAGTCATCTTTCCCTAATCTAACGCCAGGGGAATCATCCGCGACATTTCTCAGATATCTACTTAACAAAATCTTCATTTGCAATTTTTCCTTTTGATGCCATGAACTAGAACTAGAAGATTTACTCCTCTTCAGTTTCTTCTTTCCAGTGCGTCTAATAGGTGGCCTAAAGCTTGAATCCATACATTTGAAAATCGCAGCAGTAAACCTATCACTAAAATAACCATCACTTTTCGAATCATTTCGACCACCACTCCTCATATTACTCAAGCTATCCGTTTCAAGACCCTCATCCTTTCCATTTTCAGCATCATCTTCGCCAATCTGTCTACTCATTTCACTCACAGATTTCTGACTCCGCCAGTTACACAAATACACCTTCCTCCTCTCCTTCTCTGCCGATTTCGAAATACACTTGTCATCGCCAGCATTCTCATTATTAAAGCTGCTACCACTAGTTCCTACTTGCAAAATGTGATCAACGGCATTACCTCCAACGCGGCCATTATTGACGGTGGGGGATCTTGCAGAGCCGAGCGGCGGCGACCACCACGATGAGGAGGAGGTGCCAGGGTCCCTCAGCACTCTCGCAGCCTTGCGGATTTGTGTCAGCTCTTTTTTCCAATGCAGGTTGCTAGGAGGACTATGATCAATCCCGCCGCCGCCGCCGTCGTCACGCACTTCCACTGACATCTCTCTACTACACCACTCTATCTTCCAATCAATAATCAAGAAACAAGAGCACACACTACTGCAGATGCAGATCTGCAGATCGTATAAACCCTTCTCTTCAGTGGGAGCTTCCTCAAAACCTGTCACATACAAAAGGGTTCCCTGAAATCAACAATGAATCGCCATCAGTGTGAAGAAAATGCAATGAAGGGAAAGTCGAAATGGTTAGTGCAAAGAATGGAGTGAGGGAATGAATTATTTCCCGGGTTTTAATATACAATGATTCAAACTATTTTCTTCTGTTGCCGTTGAAATCGAAACGAAATTATTGAAATGTTGAGGCTTTCTTCGTTCTTCCCTCCCTTGAAAAGAAAAGGCATGGCCCGCCATAGAGGCTCCAAAGATTTTGTTGTAAAGAATTTTCCGTTTTTTCTCTGATTTTTTTACCAATTTTCGTTTGTTCACTGAACTGCATCATTTATAATATGGTATGTTTATTGAATGCGTTAACAAAGATTTTGTAAACCTGAAGTTTCAGTCGCATTGGAGATTGGACACTCCTCTAGGCAAAATTTATGAGTCATCATTTTTATTGTGAGACAAATTTAATGAAATAATGTGTTTTTTATTGCAAATGATGTCTCACTATTTTTATTGTGAAACGAATTTAATGAAATGATATGTTTCTTTATTGCAAATAATGTATTTCTTTGTTGCAAATAATGTAATTTTTTAAAATGAAATGATGTATTTAACTTATTAAAATGATGTATTAAGATCCGTCTCACAATAAAAAAAAATAGTGATACCGTCTCTCAGAAGACCAACTCTTTAAATGTAAATAAATCCAAAATTCAAAATAAAAATAGCATTATTTTTAATTATTACCCACTTAATAAAATTTGACAATTATAACAAAGTTTTTAAATTTTCTTTTTATTGAGAACACAATTTTTATAAAACTAATACGGAATTTCTCTATTTTCATTCTATTTTTTTAAATTTCTTCAAACTCTCAAAAAATAAATTTTAAAATAATATTCTATTTTTGGAAATTCAAAATTTATAACCAGCACCATTATAAAATACGGTGAATTTTAAATATTCTATTTTATTTTCTTTTAGTTTATATTTGTAATTAACTTTTATGTATAAATCCAAAAATATATATATAGAGAGAGAGTTGTGTTTATTCTATAACTATATATCATGAATGAAAAATGACCATATATCTAACCATTCATTTTATTAATCAAAAATGACTGTAATTTTGACATGTGGCATTATAATAATATTTTTTAATTATGAAAAGGCGTTTTAGGTATAATATATTAGAATATTTAGAAGGTTATTTTAATTGGGCAATATCCTATATTCAAGCAATATCTAAAAGAGATCATATCTTTTTTTTTTTTCATATTTTCCAAATCAGTCACGTTCATTCTTAACCCTATTCTTTCGACTCTTCTTTTCATTCTCTTTAATATTTTCGTTTGTGTTCTTTCGAAACACAAGACAAAGGTTTTCAATTGAAGTTGTTCTAGAAAATGGAAGATAGTAGCGATGATTCTCCAGTTTTTTTATATTTGTTATAAATATGTATTTGTTAATTTATCCAATGACTGATGTATCGTCGTTTTCTTTATTTTCACGTCAAGTGTTCGAAATTTTTTTTTTGTATTGTCTTTAATGTTTATAATTATATTTTTTAATAGTCATGACATCATATTTATAGTTTTTATCACGTATTTTTCATCATGAATAAAATTTTTGTGCATAGTTTTGTTATAAAAATTTGATGAAATGTGCAATTATTTAATGTTTATATTGTTTGTAATACGTTATTAAACGAATTTTTTATTATATGTCATTGAAACTAAAATTATATCATTGTTGATGTATTCATTTATTATTTATATGCATTTATTTTCAGTTTTATATGTTCCTACATGTTAAGATGGCTTTGAAGCCATACGAGAGTCCAAAACTTTTGTGCATAGTTTTATTATATAAATTTGATGAAATGTGCATTATATAAAGTTTACATTGTTTGTAATACGTTATTAAATAAATTTTTTATTGAAATGTCATTGACATGTATGTTTTAATTTATATGTCATTGATAATTAAAATTATATCATTGTTTATGTATTCATTTCTCATTTATATCCATTTATTTTCAATTTTATATGCTCCTACATGTGATGATGCTTTGAAGCCATAAGTGGGTAAATGTGTCTTCATTGTCTCAGAAGTCATTGGTTGTTGTTGAAAAGTATGTGTCTTCATTGTTTTAATAAATTTGATCATTAATATAATTTAGTAATAAATAACTTAAACACATAATGATTTTTAAAAAATGTATTGTCATTTATTATCATTTAAGGCGTTACATAATATCATTATTTTTTCTAATAAGATCATTGTATTATCAAGTAAGTTTTTAGAAATATAACATTATATTGATTCTTGCATTTTATCATTCACTTATAAATAATAGTATATCATATCGTTTAAGGATAATGGAACATTTCCCATGTAAATATAAACTAATCTTTAACATATCCTTCTTTCGAATTTTTAACACCTTTTGATTAATATATACATAGCCATGGTTCAATAACTGATATTTTAAAATAAAAATATATGTAATATTACAATATCATAGAAATTGAAGAACTACTTAATTAAAGGCAAAATATCAAAGAATGCAAAATAAGATAATCGTTAATGTTTTTACATCAAAACAGATACTTAAAAACACACCATATCATTTAAAACTTTGTCAAATCCTCCATACTACACATCAGTATTCAAGTAATCATCGATATATTGATCTACATTCACGTTTGTGATCACTATCTTAGCCTTTAGGAAATCAACACATTCCTTGATGTTATTCAAAGAACTGTGATTATTATCAGACAATAGCAAAGTTGTGCAGTATTTTGAGCGCAGATAACTTTACACCTTCTTGCTCCGTTGAGGTACTCTAGAACTCCAATCAGCATCTTTCTCCCCATTGAACATTTGCATGTGCCTCAACAATAAAATGATACTATCTGGCTTATTCATTTTGCTCTGTCACGTCAAAACCATTCTTCGAGTCTTTAGCCTATCCAGTACTTTAGATTTGCTTGTTATTCCTTTCACTGAAAAAAACCTTGGAAAAATCTTTTATGAAAAACCGAATGACACGCATATAAAACAACAATGATAAAGTTAAATTTACAAAAGGACTGCAATTACTACAGGAATACTATGTTTCTTATCCACTACATCAATTATGTATAGTAAAATCACCAAAAAAAAAATCATGACTAAAAATACAATGACAATAATTTTACTAAACAATGATCTCTATACTTTAAAAAAAATGATACTTCAAAAAATGTGCTACTATCTTCTCCACCTACAATATTACATTAAATCACCAATACAACAATGACAAATCCAAATAATATTGATGATCTAATATCCTACACATGAAATTTAATTTAAGTCAATGAAATAACTATAACAAAAAAAACATATTAACATACAATGGGATAACAAACAGTCGAACCAAAACCATACATTAAGAATAGAGAAATGACCAAATTTGACTAAAACAATAAGCACAAAATTTTTTAAAATAAAAATCACGAGAAACCAACAAAAAAAAACAATTTCGAGTTAAAATTAAAAAAAATCAATATGAAAAACCTGAAGTCGACGCCCTATCAAATCTCTTTTTCTTGAGAGCCATCTGTTCTTTTCAATTTAAAAACCTAATTCAACTTTCCAGAAAAGGGAAATCAGCGAATGAAATAGCAGGAAAAAAAACTTGAACAATATAGAACAAAGAATAAGGTAAAAGAAACACATCATTAACGTTTGCATTGAATTCCTTCAACCAAAAAAAAAAAAACAATGAGAACTAAATAGTAGTATTGACACTTACCCACTGCTCGCCGTCGCTGGAAAAATTGTACCGACACTAGAGGTGGCAATCGTGCGTGTTGGGTCGTTATCGTGTCGTGTCTTATCGTGTCGTGTCATTATCGTATTTGAGCTTAACGGGTTCGTGTCGTGTTCGTGCTCAGGTTCGTGTCGTGTTCGTGCTCATTATTATCGTGCGTGTTCGTGTCGTGTTATCGTGTCGTATTCAAGATTTTTACTCGCAAGTGTAAAGCTGACAATTTTATTAAGGTTAATTTTTTTCGTGTCGGGTCGTTTTCGTGTCGTGTCATTATCGTGTTTGAGCTTAACGGGTTCGTGTCGTGTTCGTGTTTGAGCTTAACAGGTTCGTGTCGTGTTCGTGCTCGCTTTTATCGTGCGTGTTCGTGTCGTGTTATCGTGTCGGGTCAGAAATTGCCAGCTCTAACCGACACTTACCCACTGCTGGCTGTCGCTGGAAAAATAGTACTACCTCCGTCCCATAACAATTGTCTTGTTTGGAAATGGCACAGATACCAATGCGAGTAGAGATAGAGGAAATTAGTATTTTATTAGTAAGTGTGTATAAACTTTCCATTTTAGGAAAGAAGACAATTGTTTGGGACAGACGAAAAAGGAAAACAAGACAATTGTTTTGGGACGGAGGGAGTAGTATATTAGAATTTTGTACCGTCAAATTATATATATTTAGATTTTTAAATGGGAGCAAAATTTATATAGCCACTTTTGATAAGTCAATATGTTATATAGCCACAAGGATAAAAATGTATGTTTTATAGCCACTTTCTAATGATTGGAGAGAGAATTTAAACTTTGAAATTGATAAACATTAATGTTTTTTGGCTTTATTCTGCATTTACCCCACCACCAACCCCACCACCTACCCCACTTTCTCTCTCTCTCTCTTTCGAACGAAAACGGCGAACAAGCACCGCCCCATTCTTCCTCCATTGTTTCCGATTTGAAGCTCCAAACCACCGGATTTTGCACGCCCAACCCCAAAAAAAGCTACATCTCGTCTACACGATGTCTGGCGAACAAAACTAGGTATCATTCTCCCCCATTCGAACGATTTTTTTCCTTTTTTTTTTGAATTTTAAACTTCCATTGTAGTGTGATTTTAGTTGATTATATGTGTTGTAATATATTTTTTAGTTGATTTTATTTGATTACATGCTTTAATTCGGTCGATTTCATGCATACATTGTCGATTTTATGATTAAATTTTTGAAACTGGGCGTGTGGGTCGAAGAAGACGAACAGTTGCAGAAATCGAGATCTCGCCTAAAATCGAGATCTCGATTTGTACATATCGCGATCTCGATATGTACAAA
>JAPKLW010000089.1:526219-556083 GCA_026898455.1 Plectranthus barbatus
TAAAGATTATTATAACATGTGTGTCTTATTTTTCGATTGTCAGATATATTTCGCAGCCGATATCAGAGTACGTGCCACACTACTACAAGCAATTCACTCTGCTACAGACATATCATCACACCATTATGACTGTGCCGCATCCATCGGATTGGGTACTCCCATCGGAGGTAACATCTTATGTTGTGAGACCACCGATAGTAGTTCAACAGGCTGGCCGTCCGAGGATGAGTAGAGCATGTTCTGGTGCTGAGAGTTCGACCACGCGCAGATCTCAAGTATGTAGGAGGTGTCGACAATCCGGTCACAACTCACGTGCCTGCACTGCTTATATCGCCATTGGTGAGGTGGATTTGAACAGTCCTCCACCCCAAGACGGGCCACGAAGGCGACGGGCGAAGACATGTAGTATTTGTCAGCAGACGGGGCATACAAAAAGAAAATGTCCGGAGAGAGTTGACCATATGAGTGAGTAGTGGCACTTGCTTTATTTCTGTTTGCATGCTTATGACGAATTGATCAGATTTTATTTTTGGTGATATTGTTGCATGATATTTGGACGAATTTTTGAGTTCCTATTTGATCTGTTTAGGTGTTTTGGTTTGTATACGTATTCAGGTGGATTTTACAAAATTGAAATGGGGATATCGTGATTTGGAATTCACGATGTCGAGATCTCGACTTCATATCGAGATCTCGACATCGTGGATTCCAATAATTGAATCTAGACAATAATTGAACAACTTTCACGTGAATACCCCCATTTTCGACATATCACATCACTATTACTTTTTGGACATGAATTTCTATGTCAATACTACTTTTTACTCAATAAATGCCTGCAAAGATTCTCAATTTTACTACATTATTGAACAACTTTCACGTGAACTACTCTGCACAATAATTCATGCACGACACAAATTGATTTGGAAGAATTTAACTTCTATTTAAGGGTGGAGGAATTTACTCAAACTATATTCCATTCAAAATATGTTATTCCTCTTTATTCCCCTCATACGTGCACTTGCTCAAATAGAAGAGGATTTTTTCTATGTCAAACAGTCCGGTAGAGGATTGACTTGCAACTTTCTTTTTCTATTTATTCCATCATCCTTTATTTTTTCCATATTGTACTGAAGAATACGGGCACTTGCTCAAATGGAAGATGATTTTTTCTACGTCAAACAGTCCGGAAGAGGATTTTTCCTACGTCACACGGAGTAGGTGTCCTTGGTCCGGATTCCTCCCCACGTTTCTGCTTTTCCCCAAACTACGAACGGGGCAAGATATTAGCTTCTTCGCTTGTATAAATGGGGAAAATAGATGAAATGTTATAGTTAAGTGGCGAAAATGTGTATCAAAATGTCTAATATTTTAGACATATTGTCGAATAATATTCGCATTCAATTTTCGGTCATTTGAGATATATTTCGGATTTTATTTTTAAAAAAAATCAGAAAATCTTATGAGAAAAATATAGTCGAGATCTCGATATGATGAAATCGATGTGATTTCGTGATTTGTAGGGTTTGAATCGAGATAATTTAAATTGTTGTCTCGACATGTCTCGAAATCAATTTCGAGATCTCGATTTAATGGATTATTGTCTAATTGGATGTTTAATTCACTAATTTTCGAGGATAATCAACTCATATAACACTCATTTAAGGAAATATAGATTCGATAACAAAGAAACTTACAAAAATTCATTCATTACAAAGACGTTTGCTTTGTATTATACTACTTCTACTCCATCCTATTCAAATATGAATAAGGTATGAACATTTCAAAGAGAAACATCTTATGTATGCATAGATTCAAATGTATAATGTCTTAAGTTAAATGAACTTTAAAGTGTTAAATAAATGTTAAGTAATGTATGTTTAAATAAACTGTATAAGTAGCGATGGCTGCGGCTAAGGTGATGGCTGCTGATGTGGCGGCGACTCTGGCTGCTGCGGAACCCTCCTCGAAGAAGACCTCGAGGTACTAGCAGATGGCCGCTGAGAGGCTGATCGTCGGGGCTTGAGGCCCCTATAAGGTATAAATCTCCGAATCATCGGGTTCTCAGCATTCCTCAAGCTGAGCCAACTCTCAGAATCGGCCTCATCATCAGTCGGTTGCAGTGTAGTACTGCAAGCATGCTGAAAAGAAACATAAATCAAATAAATCAAATAATACTTAAATTATAATATAAGTATTAAAAACTGTAAACAATAATTACCTCATGTCTGAAAAAACTGGTGAAGTTGGAGTCCTGAATATAAAGAGGTCTCCACAACAGGCATCGAGGAATAGTCTCCTGATCCTCCTCTGGCTCAATGCGCATCGCAACTAAGGCTGCCAGATCAGGGATCACCTCGTACGACCATGCCTGCACAATAATGCAAATAATTTACAATTCTAGTCTTTTATAAATTAAAAATTAAATAAATAAAAAATAAAAATTACTAACAATTACCTCCAACACCCAAAAAGGGCCATATACATGCATTAAAGGCACCCTCTCTGTCTTTGATGATGTGATCACGACAGACATCTGATACAGCAAAATACTGAAGGACCACGAGCCCCAAGGGAATGCCCTCCACTAATGAGGTCTCTCCACCAATGCATAAATCTAGGGGTCTACGTGTCGCTTCCCATCGTGGCACATCAGCATACGGTAGACAAATAGAATCTGAGCGATCTTCACGTAATCATCAGCAGAATCGCTCAGATTCAGCTCGGTCTTCATAAAATCTATATGCAACTGATCAACAGTAGGAAGGGTAGTGTAGTGAGAAGATAAACAACCATCCTCCGGCAAAATATGAACTCCTGTAGGGTCAAAACCCGAATCTCCGAACCGCAGCCCGATCATCAAACAGAACTCATCAGCGCCAAGTCGAATGTTGGTTTCACCAACACGAAACCACAGCTCGTTCTCCGCTCCCTCCACCTCAATCTCGTGGGTGATCAGTGCCCACGTAGCACGTATCGTGCTCTTCTTCCACCGAAAACTCAGAAAATGACCGAACGGTCCTTCCCTAAATAATTCCAAACTCTCCTCTCCGAAGCTCAACAAACAAACCCGGATATCCTCAAGAATGTCCCGATCGTAAAAATTCATCGACCGCGGGACTTTGCCCTGCAAACTGGGCCTGATCCACTCCCAAACCTGCAATTAAATAAAACACAATATGTAAATAAAAGGGAAATTAAAAGAAAAAAAATCAGAATATTTTGAAAAAAAAAATCGAGATCTCGACATTAATCTCGATTTTGATGTCGAGATCTCGATATCAAAATCAAGATTAATGTCGAGATCTCGCCTAAATAAAATTACGATATTCAACAAATTGATGACGAGATCTCGACTAGGGATGTCGAGATCTCGATATCGATATCGAGATCTCGAAATCCCTAGTCGAGATCTCATCATCTCCCTCCTAGGGCGAGGTGTCTGTACATTTTTTTACAGTTCTACAGCAAAAATCCATTCCTAAATTGTTTCTAGTCATGTTTAAGCATATAAATCGACGAAATATGAAATTAACCAACTCCATACACATAATAAAGCATGCATTCGACGAAAAATTGCGAAAAATCAAAGAAAAATTCAAGGTTAAAATCGCGCTGAAAATTGAGCTAAAAATCGCGAAATAATGGGATTTAACTTACTTGGTTCGGGTTTTCTTCTTCTCCAGACATCACGTAGACGTAATGTGGATTTTTTCCGGGTTGAGCGTGCGAAATCCGACGATTTGAAGCTTTGAATCGGAAAAAATGGCGTGCGTCGGTGGTGGGTGTTCGACGGGATGAGAGAGAGAAAGGGGGGAGTGGGGTAGGTGGTGGGGTAGTTGGTGGGGTAATGGATAATAAATCCAAAAACAATTAATGCTACAAGATTTTAAAATTCAATTTCTCTCTCCAATCATTGGCAAAGTGGCTAAAAAACATGTATTTTTATACATGTGGCTAGATAACTTAACAAGTTATCTAAAGTGGCTAGATAAATTTTGGCCTCATAATATAATAACTAAGTCAATATTGTTGTATTTGTTATTATAAAACTCTTGAGTCCTATATTATACATTCAGAAAAGGTAAAAATACAAAGTTAATTGGGTTAATTCATTGGGTTGAAAAATATTTGATCCAAATTAATTCTAGTTGGGTTTTTATAAGTTAAATACTCTTAATTCTAATCATATGATTTTCAGACCAGTTTATCGGGTCGACATCATTATAATTTAATATCTTAATAACATATGTAAAGCAGTAAATAATTAATATAAAAATATGAATTCATCATTTGTTAAAATCTGAAATTCAATAGAAAGAAATTGCAAAAGTAAACTTCCAGTTGATTTTACATTATGATCCAGTAGTATTATTTAAAAAATTACTACTAATATTAAAAAAATATTACTAAGTTATCTAAAAATAGAAAAAAATGATAAAAAAAAATAAGAAACTTGTGGATTATTATTGAGGTTATTAGAGTAATATTAATAATTTTTTATGAGTTGGTCTCCTGAGAGACGGTCTCACCATTTTTTTTAATTGTGAGACAGACCTTAATACATTATTTCAATAAGTTAAATACATCATTTTATTTTAAAAAATTACATTATTTGCAACAAAGAAATACATCATTTGTAATAAAGAAATACATCATTTCAATAAATTAAATACATATTATATTTTTTTTCTGTGTAAAAAATTACATTATTTGTAACAAAAAAATACATCATTTACAATAAAGAAATACATCATTTTAATAAATTAAATACATCATTAAATTCGTCTCACAATAAAAATGATGAGACCGTCTCACCATTTTTTTATTGTGAAACGGAGCTTAATACATCATTTCAATAAGTTAAATACATCATTTCATTTTAAAAAATTACATTATTTGCAACAAAGAAATACATCATTTGCAATAAAGAAATACATCATTTCAATAAATTAAATACATCATTATATATATTTGTTTCTATGTAAAAAAGTACATTATTTGTAACAAAGAAATACATCATTTGCAATAAAGAAATACATCATTTCAATAAATTAAATACATCATTAAATTCGTCTCACAATAAAAATGATGAGACCGTTTCATATGAAAATTTTCCTTTTATTATAAATATATAGATGTGATTAAGTATTAAAATTAAAATTTGTGTTAAATAGGAATGAATCGCAACCATTGGATTAATAATATCAATAGTTGAGATCAAAAAATCTGTTGTAGTCAGGCGCAAATGACCTAAACCAATTAGAAGTGATACAGGGTAACAAACCGAAATCCACAGGACTTCAGCCCAATAAAGAACGATCTAACAAGAGAAATCCGACAAATAGGTTGAGATTGACTGACCCCCAGCTCCAACGACCTCAAAGAGTTATCAACCCAAGAGTCTAATGTTGGTCCCATGATAAGAGTTGGTGCACAGCGGAAATAAGATTAAACAAACTTGCACGTCAAAAACTGGTACTTGCTCACTAGTTTGTGTTTCTTTGATACTTAGCAAGTTTGAGGTTAGGTTAAGTTTAAAATATACTTCAACACTTAAAATGTGTTAAGTTTCAAATTGTTGCAAGAAAATAAATAAAGCAGCAAAGTGCAAAATGATTTATATAGGTTTAGAGCCAATCGTCCTACGTCCTCTCTTCAGACCTGAGTCAGGAAATCACTAAGCTTGGTTATAGGATGGTCTCGCAATCTATAACTAACTGGTAGATGTCAATGTCTATCAGTCCACTAGCTCACTCGTTTGGCCTTCTTCTTCCTCTTCTTCTCAGAACTTGGAGTGTGGGCACACTACGCAGCATCCTTCCTAGATCTTGAGAGCTTTAAAGTTCTTCCCAAAATTATCGAACTTGCGGCTAGACGCCCGTGATAATTACTGCTTGGAGATAGGTAGTAACTGCTATGTTCTTATTTGGAAAGTAAGAATACCAAGAAAGTAACTCGAGCTGAGAAGCTATGACTCTAGTGTCCAAGGATGGCATACAATAAGCTTAGAAAAGCCTTGAAGTTTGAAAGTTTCAATTTGCAACTTCGATAATTGATCACTGCTATTTTGAATAGATTAATTATAGAATAGTGATGCAAATAAATTTATAAACCCTATGGTTGTCGAACCCACAGAGACTGTATAACGAGACTATCCTATGTACTAGCCATAGTTTTCAAACCACAGTTGTTTAAGCAAATCAGAATAAGGTTTTGGTTTTGGAATTTAAAGATGATAATGCAGAAAAGTAAAGGGGTTTGAAAACAGAATTTAAGGATACAAAGTCCAGGGCAGATAATCAATTCATCAACATGCAAATTTCATCAACTCAACAATGGGAAATAAATTAGATTCAAATGGATAAAATTCCTTGGTTAGGCAATTAAACCCTAGATTACTAATGAATGACTATCTCCTCTCGGTCTCAAGAGCACACATTAGCCAATCTCGATAATTATCTAATTGAATCCTACAAATTGAATCTTCTTTTTGAGACAGAAAATATTTGCATCCAATTCTCTCTTTCTATTACTAATTTTCACCTTCCAGTCCTTTAATTAATAACTACAAACTTAGATTAATTTTATCTCTCGATTGTTCATTAATTTTAGATTTGATTTGAATAAAAACCAAGAATTGAACCATGCTTTAGAGTTGAATCAATTAAACTTGCATCAGAAAAGATTATCAAATGCCCTAGAACCTATTAGGATTTCTAGCCATGAATCATGCTTAGAAATAAATAACACATATTATTGAAATTCATAAAATACCTTACAAAATGAATAGGATCCTTGAATGTCTTCAAAAACTCCAATGCTAGACAAATTCTAAGTAATAAAAAGTCTATTTTTGTGCCATAAGGTGAGTAGTATTTATAGAGGAGCGAATACATCTAAAAAAAGGATATTGGGCAAAAATAGCAAAAATAACCAAACTAGGAAAAATTCTCCTTCTCGGTTTCTATGTCGATCCACACACATGCAATGTGTCAAGTCAGTTTAGCTTCCATCTTGATCCACCTTTTTTGGCTTTCGTGTCGATCAACACCATGCATGTCGATCAACACCTTGCTTCTCGATCGACATCTGACCTCTGTGTTGATCGGCATACTCTCTATCAGTCGACACAGTGGTCATGATTCACGATTTTGGTACGTCTTCTAACTTGGTCGACTTCCCGTGTGTCAATCAAAGCAGTAACTCTGTAAAACTCGGCTCTTTTCACTTTTTGATCTCTTTTAGCCTAAAAAACCTACAAAACTTAGCATAACAAGCATAACATCCTCTATAATGCACTCATGCACGAAAACAATTAATAACTAAACCTAATTGCTCTAAAACAAAGGAGAAAAACATGGATAAGTGAGTACAAATATAAGCTTATCAAACCCCCCAAACTTGAATGCTTGATTGTGCTCAATCAAAAGAAAAGAAAGAAAAGAAATCTCATGCAGTTGAAAGTGCAATGCCTCACAAGATTCATCACTTTCAAGAATAAAAAATTCACATCACACAAGCGATTTGATAAAGATAAGAAATCCACCAACTGTGGAAGACTCACAAGATAGTGTTTCGCTCATCACACAAGTTTTTGAGTTTCAATGAAAGCACTCAAAACATGCATGAAGAAATTTCTATTACAGACTTGCAAAATTTTTAGAATCTCCACTAGTAAAATGTGCACACAATTCAAGAATCAGAAAGTACTTTTCATTTGGTTGTAATATAGGCTTTTTGTGAAAGGTAGAGAAATATGGTCAAACGACTAAATCAATTGAGTTCATGACTCTAAAAAATCCAACAACTATCTATTCATCATCCACCCTTCTCCTAATATATTCAACACAAATTCTTTCTTTCTCTTTTTTTTTTCTTTTCTTTTTTTTTTCTTTCTTTCAAGCTCTATTTGAATATTTTCTTAGGGTTTATGAGAATTCTAATATCTTTTGAGCTTTTCAATTACACATATTTATTCACCACTATTTACAAATTTCTTTTCCAAATCACACATCTAATCATCCTTCTTCTCAACGTGCGGATCCTCCTTTGCAACTCGGCAAGCTCGTCCCAGGACTGCACCAAGTTGGTATCCCCTTTGCACAGTTGGGACTCCAGGAATTTCCCCCTGCTTGCCAAGTCCAGGCAGCACCCCTTCTCCCTGGCCAAGTCTGACCTCGTGATAAGCTCATAATTATACTCACTTATCTATATTTTTCTCCATTGTTTCAAGTTCTTTATGTTATATTTTTACTTATTTCAGTGCATGAGTCTACTTTAGAGGGTGTTATGCCTTTGATGGGTGATTTTTGCAGGTTTTAGGCCAAACTCATTGGAAACCCGTACCGAAAGCAGATGATGTTCAAAGGGACAGTCACGAATTCTTCCACACGTGGAATTCGAGCTAATGGAGCATGGAAAGAGAAATATTTTTGAATTATCTTTCCAATACAACTGGAATCGGGTCAATCGGAGTTTGGAAGCAAAAGTTATGGCCAAAACCGTGAGACTACGCAGACAGATGTTTCTGTGTCGAGAGACAGGATTTGTGTCGACCGAAACAGAGGTCAAAACTTCGGAAACTTGTGATCTGCAATCCTGTCGACCGACAGGATTTGTGTCGATCGACACGGAGGCCCGAAAAAGCTATTTTGGGCCTGTTTTGGCAGTTTTTGCTATTTTTACCCAATAGTCAAATTAGGTCTTCTTCCCCCTCTATAAATATGAACTCTTAGGCACGAAAATTAGATCTCTTTTTCTCTGTTTTGCTGAATACATTGGAGTTTTTCAAGACATTGAAGGTTCCTATTTTATTTGTAAGTCAATTAATAATATGTTTGCTTTAATTCTAGTCATGTTTTGTGGCTAGAACCCTAAACATGTTCTAGGGTTATGATTTATCTTTTCTGATGCATGTTTATTGAAATCGACTCATATAACATGGATTAATTCTCTGATTTAATTTTATAATCTAGATTAAAAGAAGGACCGAGAGGTGAATTGAGATCTAGGTTTATAGTTAAAAACTGATGGATCGAGATATGAAAATTATTAACAGGAAGAGAGAATTAATTGTGTTTGTTTTCTGTCTCAAAAGGAAGAAACCTACATAGGAATAATTAGATAATTATGAGATTGATTAATTTGGTGTTCTTGAGACCGAGAGGAGATAGTCACTAATTAATAATCTAGGATTTAATTGCCTGACCAAGGAATTTAATCCACAAAAATCTATGTTTTCCCCGTTGCTGAGTTGATTGAGATTGCATGTTGATGATTAGATTATCTGCCCTAGGATCTGTGTTTTCTTCAATTGTTTTCAAAACCTTTATTTTATTGCACTGTCATCTTTAATTTCCAAACAAAACCCCTTTTTCAAATTCCTCAAACTTCTATGTCCTAGAAATTATAACTAGTACTTTGGATTTTTCGTTGCACAGTCCCTGTGGGATCGACCACCTTAGGGTGTAAAAACATTATTTGCTCGCTGCTTTATGCAGTTATCAAATTGGCGCCGTTGCCAGGGACTTGTCAGATCTATCTAATTATTAGTTTATTTTTAGTTCTGATGGATTGAGGCTGTATTTTATTTTAATTTTGATTTTATTGTTATTTTCTGTTTTTAATTTCACATTTAGTTTGTTGATTTTGGTTTTTGGTGTTTGATTTTCGTGTTTGTTCCTGTTTAGTTTTTCTGGTTTTCGGCCTCTGTCTCGACCGACAGATTCTCTGTCGACCGAAACAGGCGCAGAAAACACCCGTGTCGATCGACAGCCTCTCTGTCGATCGACACAGTTCTGATTTCCTGTTTTTCTTTGTTTTTGGTTGCAGGTTTATGAACACAAGGGCCCAGGGCAAGCCACTCGAGATTTTTGACCCAGAAATCGAGGCCACCATCAGAAAAAGGAAGGGAAAAGCCAAACAAACCATTGACACCGTCATGGATGAGATGCCACCTTTGGAGGATCCCAACACACAGCTCATCACTCAAGAGAGTGCCACCTTACTTGTCCAAGAAGTCACTCAGATGAAGGACATCATCAAGCAGCTCATGGCAGAAAGGGAAGCAGACAGGCGCAAGGCCGAAAGAAGAGAAAAAGAAAGAGAGAGAGAAAGGCGCCGCCCAGAAGACTCCGATGATGAGGATCCGAATGCGATGGCCAAGAAGTACAGACCACAACCCGGGAATGAGGGATTTGTTATTGGCATCACCGCCAACAACTTTGAACTCAAGACTGGGTTGATTCAGATGGTTCAGCAGAACCAGTTTGGGGGCCGAGCAGTGGAGGATCCATACACTCACCTCAGGATGTTCGTGGAGGTTTGTGATACCATCAAGCAAGGAGGAGTTACCCAGGATGTGATTCGTCTACGCTTGTTCCCCTTCTCACTTAGGGATCAGGCTAGGACGTGGTTTACAGCCTTGGACTGCAGCAACATCCGTTCATGGGCCGATCTCAGAGCCGAGTTCCTCGCCGCCTTCTTCCCACCTTCAGTCATCATTCAGAAGAAGATGGAGATCTTTCAGTTCCACCAGAGATTGGATGAGTCTATGTTCGAAGTTTGGAGCAGGTGGAATGAGTTGTTGAGGAGCTGCCCAGGCCATGGAGTTGACACTGAGGAGCAGGCTCATATCTTCTACAGAGGGTTGACTGAGGAAAGCCAAAAGTCCGTGGACTATGCAGTTGGTGGATCATTGATGAGCAAATCACCAGAAAAGGCCCTGAAGCTGTTAAAAAAGATGGCCCAGCATGATCAACAATGGGGGAATCCAAGGAGACCGCAAGTCCGGGCAGTGGAGACAAAGGAGGATGATACATTGAAGAAAGAGGTTGAGAAGCTAAAGGGGGAGGTTGAAAAACTAACTATTTCTGCTTCTGTTTCTGTTGCACAGGTTGACCCTATCGCCGACGTGAACTACATGAATCGTGGTGGCTTCCAGAATCAGTACCGGCAAGGGGGATACTAACACTACCATCCTAAACCTCACCCAAGCTTCTCCTACTCTCAGCCCGACGCTGCTGAGCAACTCCCTCCTGATTTTGATGTGCAGAATGGCGAGATTGTGGAGAAAAAGAAGGAGAGCGAGCCTTGACGAGGTGCTCAAGAACTTCATCAAAGCCTCAGATTACAGAATGGGGAAAATTGAGAAAGAAGTGGAAGGAGTTAATACCAAGGTGGATCTGCTAGGCAAGCACGCCAAGATCATTGAAACTCAAATGAGCCAAATTGCTACCACTATTGGGATACAGCATACTTGAGGAAAGCTGCCCAGCACCACCGAGGCAAATCTCAAGAACCAAAAATATTGCAAAGCTGTGAAGCTGAGGTCCGGAAAGAGTTACAAGGGTCCGAGCATGCCCCAAAGCAAGTTTGGGGGGAGGAAAGAAGCAGACCCAGCAGAGCTAGCCTCTGTTTTGATCGACAGGATTCCTGTCGATCGACACAGAGGCCCAGAAAAGGCAGTCGACATAGATTCAGAGGAGGAGATCGACAGAACTACAGAGGGCGTGTCAATCGACACACCCCCTGTCGATCGACAGGCAGGGCAGAGCAAAGGCCAGTCGACACAGCAGCATTCCCAACTGCATTCTTCCACTCCCAAGGCTGCCAAGACACCTCCGATGCCGTTTCCTCAGAGATTTGCCAAGCAGAAGGAGGATTCCAAGTTCTCACGCTTTGTCGAGAACTTGAAGAAGGTAAGTATTAATCTACCACTGATTGAAGCTCTCTCTGAAATTCCAGGTTACATGTGCTATCTCCGGAAGCTGATAAGCGAGAAGAAACACTTTGTGGAGAATGCCACCGTGAAGCTTCATGAGAAGTGCAGTATGGTCCTACAGAAGAAACTTCCAGTCAAGAGAAGTGATCCAGGCTGTTTCACCATCCCAGTTAAGATCGGGGGGTTCAAGTTCGAGAAGGTGCTGTGCGACACTGGTGCCAGTATCAACCTGATGCCCTTCTCCATCTTCTAGCGCCTCAAGATTGGAGAGTTGAGGATGACCACTATCACCTTGCAGATGGCAGACCGATCTGTGTCTCGCCTCAAAGGTATAATTGAAGATGTACTTATTCGTGTAGGTCATCTTATCTTTCCTGCATATTTTGTGGTCCTCGACATGAAGGAAGATGGGAACACACCCCTCATCTTGGGAAGGGAATTCCTAGACACTAGTGCTGCTCTGATTGATTGCCGTGGTGGAGAGATCACGCTTCGAGCAAATGAGGAAAGGATCACATTCAAGTTCGATACAAGCCAACAACAATCCGAATGCTTCTGAATCACATCCAGAGAGGAAGCAGACGAGGAAGAAGAAGAAGAAGCAAGTGAGGAGTTCAAAGAAGACCAAGCCGCTCAAAGATGGGAGCGAGGGAATGAGTCGGCAAAATTGTCAATTACACCGTCTCTTCCCGAGCTCACTACTGTCATCCAAGATTGGTGGGTCTATATGGTAGATTCTCATGGTAGGCGAGTGTGAACTAGCCCGCCCTGGTTCTGAACTGAGGTATCGTCGAGCTACAACGTTAACTAAAGCACTTGTTGGGAGGTAACCCAACTGTTATTTGTTTTTATTTCAATTCCTTTCAAATTTCGTCTTTTGTTTTTGTAATTGTTTATTTTCACTCTTCTTCCTTTACTTTGTTGTTGGTTTTGTTGTTCAATTTTGAAAAAAAAACCCAGGAGGAATGCCTCTGTTCCGATCGACAGGATCCCTGTCGATCGACACAGAGGGTTCAGCGCGGAGAACTCTTAGTTTGACAGACACAAAAGTCGACAGAAGGCTCTGTGTCGATCGAAACAGAGTGCTAACAGCCCCAAATATCCGTCGCGACAAGCTAATTCCTCAGGTGGATAAAAAGGTCGATGTCTGAGATCAACAGTCAGGTACCGTTCTTCTTCTTGTCTGATTTTCAAACTTATTCTTACTCTCTGAGTTCGAAATAAGTTTGGGGGGATGTGGACAAGAAGTTGAACCTTTATCCCTTATCTTTATTCGCTTTCCTGTTTTATTTCTTTTACTTGCTTTATTTGGTTTGTTTAAATTTTTGCAAATAAAAAAAAATATATAGATATTATGTCTGAAACCTTAAATATGGGGATTAACCAAGTCAATGCAACCCGTTGCTAATAACGTGGTAATAAAGGGGTAGGTCAGCATTAATTCTCTGGTGGCATGAATTAATGTTTATTAATTAATTATGTTCTGGGTTGAACATGGAATTAATTAATAGGAGGCCCACTTTATTATTTGCATTTGATCCCTGGTCTGGCCCAACACTGCTCAGAGACTATTAGGGTTTATTAAACCCTAATAGCCCATTCTTCAGATCTATATAAATAGATGAATCTCTCATTTTCCCACATAAGTTTGTAGTTTCAAATCAGAAACTCTAGAGAGATTGAGAGAGAGTGGGCAGCTGTAGATCCGGTAGCGTATCCTCACCAGATTTCCGGATCGAGCAAGGGAACAGATCAGAAGATCAGATATGTAGGAATACCATCACTTTGATCGATTCCAAATCCAGATCTACACCATCATCATTGCCATCATCGATCTAGATCTGTAGATCACTCGCTGGAGTTAAGGTATTTCGTAGATCCATCCCTTTGCAATTAATTTTGTAGGAGCATGTTTAGGTTCGCCTGATTTATTTAATTTATATTTATTTTCGATATCCTAAGAACGATCCTTGGCAAATTAAAGTGGCAATTCGTGTTGTCTATTGTAGACTCGAATCCTACATGACCCGTGACCAGAGGAACCATTTTTATACAAGGAGCGGTCGTCACGACTCCTTCAGGAGTGATGAGAAGCAGGGTGACCACCTGCACCTTGGTGACCGCGTGCACCTTGGAGATCTGCACCCACACCTCCATGGTCCTCAGGCACATTGGCAGTCGGAGTTGCGAAGGTACCACCAACTTTCTTAGAAGAAGGAGTATCCTCGTGGGCCTTAAAAGATTCTTCCCTTGCCCTCTTCTTGGTAGCCAACATCTGAGCAATGGCGGCCGGATCCATGAGCTCGCAGCGATAATCCTCAAGTAGCTTGACCACCCTATGTTCGGATGGCAAACTGAGTTTGCGTTGATGCTGCAACCTTTAAAAACCAAATCCCAGCTTCTCTCCCCCTCCAAGTAAACAAAGTCCAGCATCGCTGTCTCCTCTAGCGTAATATCAACCTTCGAAATTTCTGCACAACACAAAGATGTCATCGGGTCAGACCAAACAATAAAAAGAAAGACAAAATCAGCACGTAAAAGGAAGCACCTACTCATTGCCTTTCCACATGAAGTGAGAAACTCCGTAGCTATCGGGTTCACCTTAAGAAAGAAGTATTTGTTATGCCAGCCCGTGGAATTCCTAGGAGAGCCCGAATCCACCAGCGACCTACCCCCCGACCACTTAGTAATATAATAATACCCGTTCTCAAAGTAATTTGGCCAATAGATGTGGTGCCACTCCTTGAGGCTAGGAAGACCTAACCCTAGATCAAAGAATGTCAAGAACGTCCCTACCAAGTGACACCAACTCACAGGGGACAGTTGAAAAGAGGACACCCCCCAGGATCGAAGCATATTATAGAAAAAGGGGTGGACTGGGAAACAAACACCCTTGTCTACAGCATGTAGGTAGAAAGAGGTGAATCCCGGAGGTGAGAGGTTACACCTCTAATCGCGCAAAGGGATTAGATGGCCTATTTTGGAACAGGCCACTTTGGCCAAAGATTCCTGGAGCTGCTCCTCCGTGGTGAACAAAACGACATCCCCTTCCCTCTTCGGAGTGCATTCCACCACGGAATCCGAAGAGGACGACACCTTTATGGGAGCATAGACCACTCCCTGCGCCTAGCCCTGCGGCTCAATAGGTGCCAAGACCGGCCAGGAGGATATGGAATCACCGACATATTCACCAGCAGGTGAATCGGGAGGAGTAGGCGCCCAAAGCGGGGAAGAAACCATCACAATAAATAAAGGGAGATAAAGAACGAAGCGCTACCTGCAATCTACCCACAAGACAAACAATACTAGAAGCAGAAACCTACACAAAGATAAAGAGGGGGAAAATCTAAAAACCATAGGCCAATGATACACGCTCAAAAAAGCAAAAGTGAAGAAAGTTGAGAGTAGTACCGCACAAAATGAACTCGATGAAACCCCCAGAACACTGTAAAAAACACGCCCAAATCTGTGCAAAACTCCTGCCAAAATTAGGGAAGGAGAGCGACCATCAAGAGAGAAAAGGAATCGAGGAATGAAATGGTGAGAGAGTCGGCACAAGGAAGGAAGTGAGGCGACGTGACAAGAAAGGACGTGGTTACATGGAGGAATGCAGCTCAACAGTACCGCGACCCTTCGACTGACCCTCATAACTGCCCCTACGGTGGCCGTTAATCACAAAACTGCCACTACACCTTGGGCGCAAAAATCTAGGCATGCACCCTAGCAAATTCTCACCTTAGCAATATCACACCATGACGATTTTGCATCTCAATAATCACACACCTAAGTGATCCTATAATCTCAGGGTGCACGGCCTAAGTCGTGGCAGTCAGATCACATGCCCAAAAGGCCCGGGCAGCCAAACACAGCAGGGGTTGCACCGAGCAAAACAAACACGCGGTAACCAAAAGAATCTCCAGGGAGACCTTGAAAACAAGAAAATTCACTGGGGCTCCCGGACTAAGTGAAATATGCAAAATAGAGACAAAACCTCGCCAAAAGGCAATGAACTAAGTCATAAGGGGAGTCACGAACCCCCGTTAATCCTGATAGGGAAATATAGTGCTAGATTTGGGAGCACATGATTCCAACCAGGGGTTGCCCATATAAGACACCCCTGACGAACATCGTGGTAATCAGATCCATGACTGCGCACTCGAGCTATCTTCCCGGAGGTGGCTGGGGCTTACCCACGTGAACTCCTTAAATGAGCTGCTAACATGGATTAGACAGTCTCATTAGGAGCCGCGCCTATTATAGCCCGAGCCTTCCTAACATAGAAACTCGACACCTAGCAGTTTACGCACATTTAAAGCATGAAATATAACAACCCTCTAAGGTTAAACTAACGAACCAATTTTTCAACTCTATCGTCTCCTGCAGGTACACCCCAAAGCCGAAGGGGCTATTGTTAGGGCCACGGCCTAAGCAGACCTACCTCGACCTATTTAAATGAGTTAAAACCCAATTCCCAACCTGGATTAAGGTGCGAAGCTGAGAGCATCTACGGCCGCTGGCAGGTATAATTGATGGAGCAGGAGCAGCTTGCAGGTATACTTGATGGAGCAGGTGCAGCCGGCAGGTACGACAGGCAGAACATGACATAGTTGAAGCCAGCAGGTCACAAAACGGAGCTGCACACCTCAGCACCTCCTTAAGGATGTCACCTCACGCACCTACCTTATGCAGCTCACCCAAGCAGGTTTTCGGCCAGGGTCCCCAAGACAGCAACTTGCAGATAAGCCTTGACCGCTCCTAGAAAGGCACGAACAATTGCACCAGCCCTTATTTCCTCGGAGGCGGATCCAACAACCCCAAAAATCAAGGAAAAACCTAGCAGCTGAGGTTTAATACTTGTAATTGACTCCCCTATGAACTATAAATAGGGGCAATCAACTTAATTTTGGGTACTTGACAACTTTTCATTTATAACGCACATTTTTGGCTTAGATGTAACTCTGTTCAATCCGCTTCAACGTATCTTGTACCTACGTTTATCAAAGGAATTACGATTTTTCTTTACTTTAAGTGTTCATTACTTTTCAGCTATTATTTGATCACATATTTTCACTTTTCTCGTATTATTTCTTGCTATATTCTTTGTTGGTTCCTGGGGCCCCGTATTCGTACAAAATTGAACCTCAACATTGTCTATATAGACTTCCATCATCTTCTTGATGAGGGGCTCAAACATTTTTTCAACCAACCGCTGGTATGTCGACCAAGCATTCTTCAGTTCGAATAAAATAACTTTGTAACAGTAAATTCCTTTGTTGGTCATAAATGTTTCCTTCTCCTGGTCTTCTTGATGCATCTGAATCTAGTGGTAACCGGAAAATGCATCCATGAAGCTTAGGAGTTCGTGCCCTAAAGTCGCATTCACTATGCTATCGATATATGGCAGATGGTACGAATCCTTTGGGCATGTGATAAGCTCATTATTTGACTCGCTTATCTATATTATTTTCTACTATTTATGTAGTTTTATTGAGTTTATATATATATTCTATGCATGAGTCTATATTAGGTGGTGTTACGCGCATCTCGGTGTTTTTGCAGGTTTTAGGCCTAAAATCACATGAAAACCGTTCAGAAAGCAGTGACGTGTAAGAATAACAGAGAAGAGTTCTTCCACAAGGGGAATTCGGGCTATTTTGCATGGGAATGGATGAAGCTTTGAGTTAGATCTCCAACGCAACTGGAATCGGGTCAATCGGAGTTTGGGAGATGAAGTTATGGCCAAAACCGTAAGACCGCGCAGAAGGGGCGAGAGACCATGTCGATCGATGCCAATCAGCATCGATTGACGCCAAAGATGAAGCCACGTCGATCGATGCCAATCAGCAACGATCGACACGGGTCTGCTGATGCAGGAAATTTGATGAAAATCGAATTTATTCATATCTTTAGCCCTAGATTTGATAGGATACACATCCACCCCTATAAATACCTAACTAAATTCGACTTTTTGAATCATCTATCATATTTTCCATTCTACAATTTAGTTTTTAGAGTTTGGAGACTTGGGAAACACGAAAACCTTTATTTTTCTTGTAAGTTCTTTACTTCTATGCAATTTAATATGTTTTCTTTTGGATTTCTATCTGCGATGAGTGGCTAGAAACCCTAGTGGGTTCTAGGGTTTGATATTATTATGGATGCATATTAGGATTAATTAATTAGGTTCATGATTCCGGCGTTAATTTCATAATTCTAGATTAATTCAAGGACCGAGAGGTGACGATTAATTTAGATGTCTAGCTATTGATAGATGGACCGAGAGGTGAATATGGATAGTGGGATTAGGAATGCATGATACAATCTACACTATCCAAAAAGATGTACTAGAATGTAGGAATTGAACTGATTTGCTTATCAGATTGACTAATTTGGTGTACTTGAGACCGAGCGGAGATGGTCACTAATTAGTAATCTAGGTTATATTTGCCAAACAAGGAAATATAGCATTGTTGCAGTATTCCACCTGTTAAATTAATTGGTTCTACATGTCATCCATAATAAGAATTCTTCCCTAGAATCTGTGTTCTTTTAAATTTGATTTCAAAACCCCTTTAATTTTCCGCATTGTCATCTTTATTTTCTAAGTCAAAACCCTGATTTTGAATTCCTCAAACAATGAATCTTAGGATCATAGCTAGTATATAGGATAGTTTCCCCACACAATTCCCCTGGATTCGATAACCTTAGGGTTTACAAATTTATTTGCCACTGTTGCTATAATTAATATGTAGATTTTATAGTGACCAAATTGGCGCTGTTGCCGGGGAATTGTTAGATTTTATCTTGTTACTAGTTCGTCCTAGAATTCGCTGGATTGAGTTTTATTTTTCTGTACGTGTGCGTGTGTGAGTTTTCGTGTCTGCATTCCACGTCGATCGACGCCCCTTAGCGTCAATCGATGTCGATCATCTTATTGCGTCGATCAACGGACACCTTACGTCGATCGACGCCAACCACTTTCTTGCATCGATCGACGTGACATCCACGTCGATCGACGCTGAACTGATATTTACCTATTTTCTATGCTGGTGCATGAACACGCGAGCCAAAGGAAAAACACTCGCGGCCTTTGTCCCTAAATTGAAGCAACCTGCAGGAAAATCAAAAAGAAAGGAAAAGAAAAACAACGAGAGATGGCTGAGAATCCTGAAGCACCTCTGCAAAATATGACTCCAGAGGAGCAGAGGCAATTTGTGAATGAAGTACAGCAACTGAGAGCACAACTGCAAGCAGCCCAGGCTACTCAGGCGGAACAAGCTGCAAGACTGGCAGAGTTGAACAATAGGCAAGTTGTCATCCCGCAAAGGTCCATCTTGGATCGATTTCTTCCACAGCAAGCAGAGGCCGGATTCAGAGTTGGCATTGATGCCAACAACTTTGAGCTGCGCACGGGCCTTATTCAGATGGTGCAACAAAATCAGTTTGGGGGGAGAGCTGTAGAAGATCCATATACCCACCTCAACCAATTCATTGAGGTGTGTAACACTGTGAAGCAGAACGAAGTAACCCAAGATGTGATCAGGATGAGATTGTTCTCGTTCTCACTCAGAGACGAGGCACGGTCTTGGTTTGCTAGACTAGATAAGAGTCAAATCGGGACATGGGAGGAGCTTCGAGCAGAATTCCTTACCAACTACTTCCCACCGAGCCTGCTGCTGAAGAGGAAAGCTGCCATTACTACTTTCAAGCAGATGTACGATGAGTCACTCTATGAAGCCTGGAAGAGATACAAAGAGCTTCTACAACTCTGTCCTGGACATGGCATCGATCTAGAGATGCAAGTGTGCCATTTCTATGAGGGTTTGAATCCTCTCATGAAGGAGCTGGTTGATGCATCTGTCGGTGGGATACTGATGAAGAAGAGTGGTGCAGAAAGTATGAGGTTGCTGGCAGACATGGCGCTGAATAGCCACCAATGGCCAACTGAGAGACAGATTCCAGTCAAAGTTGTGGAAGCCAAGCCAGAAATTGATGTGGTTGCTGAGGTGAAAAAGCTCCGAGAAGAGATTGAAAAATTGGGCACAACACAAGTTGCAGCTGTTGCAGAGCCAAGCATGGCTATTTTTCCGGTGGAGGCCGACTACATCAACCGGGGTGCAAGCAGTTCGTCTGGAACTGCCGGGATGGAGGTGAACTACATTGGCGGTGGTTATCACAATAACTACCGAGGCAATCAGGGGTATCATTACAACCATGGGCGATCTCACCCTAGTTTTTTTATTCTAACCCGTCTGCTGCAGAACACCCTCCGTCTGGTTTTGATGTAGGTACTGGAGGAGAAATCGTGGAAAGAAAGAAATCCGTGCTAGAGGAGACGCTCGAGAAATTCATCAAGAGCTCGGACAACCGGGTTGGGAAAGTAGAAACCAAGGTGAAGGGGATGGCCAACCACATGCAGCTGATGACGAAACACCTTCAGATGATGGACACACAATTGAGCCAGATTGCCACCACACTCGGCAACCAACACAAGCTTGGACAGTTGCCAAGTACGACAGAGGTGAACCCCGCCAAGGAAAAGCCAGTGAAGGCCATTACTCTGAGGTCTGGGACGAGCTACAAGGGTCCCGAGACGGCTGTGAACGATTCTGGAGGCAAAAAGGAGCAAAACTGTGCGGGACAGGGATCCACGTCGATCGATGCACCATCTGCATCGATCGATGCAGAAGAGAAAGCTCCGTCAATCGATGCCACCCTACGTCGATCGACGCCGAAGTCTGTTCCAGGTGCAATGCTGAAGCAGTTTGAAGATCAACCCCTTCCTTTGCCATTCCCACAGCGGTTCGCGAAGCAGAACGAGTAAGAGAAGTTCTCCAGATTTGTGGAGAATATGAAGAAGGTCAGCATCAACATCCCGCTGATCGAAGCACTGAAGGAGATTCCGGGGTACATGAAGTACCGACGGAAATTGATGAGTGGAAAGAAACAATTCGTGGAGAACGAGACGGTGAAGATCCATGAGCAGTGCATCCTGCTACTTCAAAAATAGGTGCCCATCAAGAGCGATCCTGGATGCTTCTCTATTCCGGTTGAGATTGGGGGACACACGTTCGAGAGAGTACTATGTGATACTGGGGCCAGTATCAACCTGATGCTGTACTCCATCTACAAGCATCTCAACATCGGAGAGATGAGGCCCACGACGATCACCCTGCAGATGGCAGACCGGTTTGTGTCCCGCCCGAAAGGTATACTAGAGGATGTGCTCATTCGCATGGGCCATCTCATTTTTCCTGCAGATTTTGTGGTGCACGAGATGAAGGAGGACGAGAACATGCCCATGATCTTGGGGCGTGAGTTTCTCGACACTAGCGCCGCTCTCATTGACTGTCGAGGCGGCGAGATCACACTCCGGGGCAAATGATGAAAAGATTACCTTTCTGATCGACAAGAGCAAGAAGAAAGCGGAGTGCAATAGGGTCTCCACTACTGAAGAAGGAGATGAATCTGAAGAGGAAGAAGCAGCTGCCATTAAGTGGGAGAGAGGAAACGAAAGGGTGAATGTGTCAACTACACCACCATTTTCTGAGCTCACCACCATTGTCAAAGACCGTAAGGTTTACATGGTGGATGCTAAAGGCCGGCGAGTCTGGACCCGACCTCCCTGGCAGTGATTTAAGGTATCGTCGAGCTGCGACGTTAAATCAAACACTTGTTGGGTGGTAACCCAACATTTTCCATATTTCCTTTTTAATTTCCATTTTTTATTTCGAATTTCTATTATTTTTATGTTAACAATTATTTGTCAGTTATTAAAAAAAAATCAACTCGCCGTCGATCGATGCCCCAGCGTGATACTCTTCGATCCACAACAAGGATCAATAAGAAGGCTTCGCGTCAATCGACGCGAAGTGCTAGCTGCAACAATTCACGCCGCATGATATCTGAAGACTCCGGGGGATAAAAAGTTGATGTCTGAGATCAACTACCAGGTATCGTTCCCTCTTTTGTCTGATTTTCAAACTTATTCCACTCCTTGAGTTGGAAATAAGTTTGGGGGATGTGGACAAGAGATGGAACGTTCTATATTTTATTTATTCTGCTTTCCGTATTTAATTTTTGCCCTAAATTTTAATTATATTCTATTTTGTTTGGAAAATTTTTTAGATTTGAAATAACCCGAATGAGATTGTGAGATTAGAACTGATTGAGGGTTGAGTTTGAATTGATTGTGATTGTGGTTAGATGCCTATGAATGTAGAATACCGCACGATAGGATTGATTTGACACTTATGCTTGCATGCTGCTTGAGATGATTTGAAATTAACTGTGGAAGAAAATTTTAAACCCTTGTGTGAGAAATTTGAGCTTTTATTTCGTTTGATGTGAGATTCACATGTGTGTTTTGATTTCTCTAGAACTTGCCTATTTTCTGTGTTGAGACTGCATAGTGTGCACAAGTTTAGGAAATGATCTTAGGCCATCTTTGTTAGCCCAATTCCCTAAACACTGTCCCTTCACATTAAATTTTCCCTAGTTAGCCACTTTTGAGCCTATACAAAATTTTTCTTTCCTTGTCTATGAGATTAAGAAGAAGTATTGGTTTCGCTCATGTCTTGAGTTGTGGTATATGGGGTGGAATGATTGTGAGATGGAGATAAGAAAATATAAATTAGTGGTGAAAAGATGTGTGAAAAACAAGCTCAAAGAAATAATTAGAATTCTCATAAGCTCTCTGAAAAGATAAGAATACAAAAATTTTGTAAAGAGCATAAGAGATTCAAAATGAGCTAGAAAAAAAAATTGTGTATTTGTTGATATATTTGAGGAGATGAGGTGGATGATGATTGAGAGTGGTTGTAGTTTGTTGAGTTGGCCACTTAATGGATTCTAGTCACTTGGCCATATTTCCCTACCTTTCACAAAAAGCCTACATTACAACCTAATGAAAGACCTTTTTGATTCTAGACTTGTGTGCACATTCTAGCAGTGGAGATATTAGAAAATTTGCAAGCCTATGGTAGAAATTTCTTCATACATGTTGTTGAGTGCTTTCATCTATACCTTAAACACTTGAGAGTTGAGCAATACACTTCCTGTGAGTTCTTCCACTGTTGATGAATTTTCCGTCTCTTTCAAATTGCTTGTGTGTAGTGGATTTTTGACCCTTGACTGTGATGAATCTTGTGAGGCATTGCACTTTAATCGCATGACCTTTTGATTTCTTTCTTGCCTATTGATTGAGGACAATCAAACGTTCAAGTTTGGGGGGTTTGATAAGCTCATTATTTGACTCGCTTATCTATATTATTTTCTACTATTTTATGTAGTTTTATTGAGTTTATATATATATTCTATGCATGAGTCTATATTAGGTGGTGTTACGCGCATCTTGGTGTTTTTGCAGGTTTTAGGCCTAAAATCACTTGAAAACCGTTCAGAAAGCAGTGACGTGTAAGAGTAGCAGTGAAGAGTTCTTCCACAAGGGGAATTCGGGCTATTGGTGCATGGCAATGTATGAAGCTTTGAGTTAGCTCTCCAACGCAACTGGAATCCGGACAATCGGAGTTCGGGAGAGAAAGTTATGGCCAAAACTGTGAGACCGCGCAGAAGGGGCAAGAGACCATGTCGATCGTTGCCAATCAACATCGATCGACACCAAAGATGAAGCCACGTCGATCGATGCCAATCAGCAACGATCGACGCGGGTCTGCTGATGTGGGAAATTTGATGAAAATCGGATTTATTCATATCTTTAGCCCTAGATTTGATAGGATACACATTCACCCCTATAAATACCTAACTAAATTCGACTTTTTGAATCATCTATCATATTTTCCATTCTACAATTTAGTTTTTAGAGTTTGGAGACTTGGGAAACACGAAACCCTTTATTTTTCTTGTAAGTTCTTTACTTTTATGCAATTTAATATGTTTTCTTTTGGATTTCTATCTGCGATGAGTGGCTAGAAACCCTAGTGGGTTCAAGGGTTTGATATTATTATGGATGCATGTTAGGATTAATTAATTAGGTTCATGATTCCGGTGTTTATTTCATAATTCTAGATTAATTCAAGGACCGAGAGGTGACCATTAATTTAGATGTCTAGCTATTGATAGAAGGACCAAGAGGTGAATATTGATAGTGAGATTAGGAATGCATGATACAATCTACACTATCCAAAAAGATGTACTAGAATGTAGGAATTGAACTAATTTGCTTATCAGATTGACTAATTTGGTGTACTTGAGACCGAGCGGAGATGGTCACTAATTAGTAATCTAGGTTATATTTGCCAAACAAGGAAATATAGCATTGTTGCAGTATTCCACATGTTAAATTAATTGGTTCTACATGTCATCCATTATAAGAATTCTTCCCTAGAATCTGTGTTCTTTTAAATTTGATTTCAAAACCCCTTTAATTTTCGGCATTGTCATCTTTATTTTCTAAGTCAAAACCCTGATTTTGAATTCCTCAAACAATGAATCTTAGGATCATAGCTAGTATATAGGATAGTTTCCCCACACAATTCCCCTGGATTCGATAACCTTAGGGTTTACAAATTTATTTGCCACTGTTGCTATAATTAATCTGTAGATTTTACAGTGACCAGCATGCCTTGTTGAGATCCGTGAAATCCACGCACACTATGTTCTTCCTATTTTTCTTTTTGATTACTACCACTTTGGCAAGCCAAGTGGGATATTTTACTTCTCCTACTACACCCGCATCTAGCAGTTTCTGCACCTCCTCGTTGATAACTTCATTCTTTCATGCGCGAAGTGCATTTTTCATTGCTAGACCAGTATGCATTCCGAATCTGCTTGCAATCTGTGGGTCAATCCCCGTCATATCATTGGGTGACTACATGAATGTTCACTGCCTTTCTCTAAGGAACTGGATCAGGTCTTTGAGCAAGTTGGGTGCCATGTCTGCTTCAATGAAGGTTGTTCTCCTCGAGTTTTCATTGAGATTGACCTCTTCAAGCTCTTCTACGACCTATGCCTTATTCGGTTGTTGTTGTTCCAAGCACTCTTGGTTTCATACTTACTTGAAACTCGAATAATAGCATTCTCTCGAGGTGTCCAACTCGCCTTGATGGTTTGCACCCCCCCAACAGGTAGGGAACTTGACCACCTGGTGGTAGGTAGAAGGGACGACTTTCAAGGTATGCAACAAAAGTCTGTCCAGTAGCACATTGTAGGATGAGGGAGCATCCGCCACCGTGAAGTTGACATCAAGTTGTTTGCCTTGGTAATATGTTGGTAACTCGATTGTAACCTTGGTGAGCTGTCTTTCTCCGCAAAAACCTATCAAGGTTGTGACCTCCTGCAAGATCTTGTCTTCTAGAATCCTCATGTCCCGAAGTGTTCTTAGGAATAAAATATTGGTCCATTATCCACGAGGATTCTCTTCACTAACCAATTTTAAATGATCATGGAGATTAGATGCGCATTGTGGTGTCGGTGGTGGAGCCCTCGCGATTTGTCGTTGTTGAACTCGATAGGCTCATGCTTAGGATTCTTTCTCGGGATAGAGCTGTCTTCCCTTGTTATTCATCGCATCTTCTTTGTCGTGGAACAAGTTACTTTGTTCACCTCGAATCCCCAAATTATGACGTTTATGGTCCTTTGAGGTACACGTGACTTAGGATTATCCTGCTTGTTCTTATCCTGGCCCTCTCTCGTCCAAGTGTTTTTACTTTTGTCAGTGAGGCACTCTTTCAACAGTCCTTGTTTGAGCAGCTTGATAATCTTGAGTCGTAGAGCTCAGGAGTCCTGAGTGAGGTGGCCATGGTCTCCGTGAAACTCACAATATTTCTTTGAGTCTCTCATCGTGGGATCGGCTTTCATCTTCTTCAGCCATTTGACCTTGTTGGACATATTTTTTAGGACGGGGTCAACTAAGTTATTCGAGTCGATTGATAAATTATATTCTGGTACATAAGGTGCTTGCGTAGGAGCAAGTACGTAGGCTTGATGTGGCATGTTATAAGGATGCGACATGCTCAACCTCCTTTTGCTGGTCTCAGGCGACCTATTTTCACGGTAGGGAGGAGCTCTTCTATCATCTAGTGAGGTCGTCTTTACGAGGAGTATTTATTTTAACTTTTGTAATGCTCGTCCTCTTCCCATTTAATGAGGGCCCAGTCCCTGTTAATTGAATCATTCAAGCTATTACATGGGTATATTGACATCTCCATGTAGATGTGCGAATCAACATCTAGCCCCTTCTTGAAGGCGCTTACGGCAGTGTCCATAAGGAAATCAAGTACAATGATGAGCTCCTTGTTGAATCTTGAGAGGTAAAAGCGCTAGGTCTCCCGCGGTCCCTTTCCCGCAGAATAGAGGTCATCGGGGTGCCTATCCGAGTGCCTGCTCCTTGAGTATTTTCTCTGGAACAGCTGATGCAACTATGCGAATGAGTCGATTCTATCACGAACCACTGTAGAGCTGGTCGTGTCAGGCTTTATATAAAGCTCTTGCACATGCATGCCTAACGCAGGTTGGTTGGGATGGACGCGGCGAACATCTTCTGCTTTTATAGCGCATCATACAACATTAATGTTGGCTAGGCAAACTTTGAAGGCATTTCCACTTAAGGAATCTCTAGGGTAAAAGGGGACTTGGCAAAGCCGTCCCACTAGATAATCTTCTCGGGAGCGGGCATCCCTGGTACTTTAGCCAACAACGAGTTGTACTCTTCCATCTTCTTCTCCATCCTAGCTCCAATAGCTCTGAAAGCTCTTGATATCATCTCTAAGACTGTACCTTGTGGGTCCGCCTCCATCGCTGGGTTCCTTCCCTAAGTGCTAAGATCAAGTCCCGATCACGCAAGAGTATATGGTGTGTCCTCTAGACTCTCTTCAAACTTTCATTCTGATTTCAGGAATGAAGTTGGGGTTGACTTCCTGAGCCTTCAATTTCCTAAATTATAGGATGATTCGCCATCGGTGGATACGGATGGGGTTGCCGATGCAGTGTCTCATTTTGTTCCTGCAACTTTAAGTATGATCTCATTATAGCATCAATTTTCTTGTTCGACACATCGACCTGCTCCTAAAATGGTTTTTTATATATCATCAAGCTAATGATGGCAGGGCCCGTAGGGACCGTTGCGTGACTTGGTGGTGGAGGAGCGAGGGCCTAACTCCCTGGTGGAGCTGTGGGCAGAATAGTGCCTTGAGGGTTGGTATTTTTTGGATCCAGGTCCTTGTTTCCCTCAGTTGAAGAGGTATTTCTAGCCACACTGCAAAACAAGAGTTATAGTTCCAAGGGCCCCACATTGGGTGCCAAAATGCTTAGGTTCGATTTCATATGGATACGGGGCCTAAGGAACCACAAAGAATAATAACACAAAACAATGCAAGAAAAAGAGAATAATATATGTAAAAGAGATAGTGAACGATGAAGCAATACTGATAGAGGAAGATTAAAGACTAAGCATTCAATTAAAACGAATATGAAATTGAATAACCATTTTACAACGAAGAACAGTAGGTGCGCGTAGTACTACAACAGGTCGAGCAGAGTTACAACTAAGCCACAAGAGAGCGTTTTTAGCACAATACTCTGAAGAGAGTAAAATATAGGCGATTGCCCGTATTTATTGTTCACAGTGGAGTCAAATGCATGTCTTCTAATTGCCTAAACCTTAGCCGCTAAGTTTTCCACTATTTAATAGTTGTTGGTGTTGCTTCAACGAAATTAGGGGCTGCTGCAACTGTTGGTGTCCTTTTCACAACTGTTGATGTTTATCTGTGAGCTGCGACCTTATCTGGAGGCCTCCCCTGGTCGACCTCCTCAGAGAAAATGTGCTTGACAGCCTCCTCAAGGAGGTCTCAAAGTGTGAGTTTTCCCTTATGATATACCTATTTCAGCTACGTCTTGCTCCTACTTGAGGCTGGCCTGGAAAGCTGCACCTATGCAACTTGGGTGATTTCGGGAACTCAGGCTTGGACCGACCCTGGGCCTTCTTAATGGGCCCGGGTAGGTCCGTTTAGGCCTTAGCCCCAACACTCTATGGATCATATCATAAATTTTCAAAACTTAAACCTGTAGAGAGCAAGAGAAGGGATATATTCGGCATATATTCGCCATTGAGGGAAAAAATCAGAGGAATCTAATTTTTATAGTATGCAATCTGGTAGCAATCTTCAGCATATATTCGGATAGGAGCAAGGGATACAGATCTAAAGATCAAATCTAGAGGATTCATTTCTTCCCTTTTCTCTTTCTATTTGATTTTAATTAACAACTAGATTTACACCCGCGCGATGCGCGAATCAACTTTTATAATATTTAATTTTATAATATTAAATATAATTTATAAGTTACATATTTATCATTTTTAGCAATTATTTTTAAATACATTTAATTTATATTCATAAACATGGTTGTAAAAATTGCTAGGCGCTAATCGAACGCTCGAGTGGTGCCTACTGCCTAGCACCTAGGCGGTTTAGACAGGCCTATGCATTTTCTAGGCGGTAGTTAATCAGCAAGCTAATATTTTATATCTAGAATTTATAATATATATTTATCAATAAATAAAAATTAATATTATACAAATTTTAATTATTTTTAAAAAATATAAAAAAAATAGGTCGTCTGAACCAAATAGGAGGCACGTAGACCGCTTAGTCGGCCATCTAAGTTGGCGCGTAGCAAGCTTAGACGACCACCTATATCGGCGTCTAGGTAGATTAGATGGCCTAAGCGGTGCCCTTGACGGTGATTACTCGCCAAATCGATTAGACACGAAAATTTGAAGGTAATCAGTTCGATTGGGGACCGCCTAGTGCCTAAGCAGGGTCTAGGTGGTCCTAGACCGAAAATTTTTCAACAATGTTCATAAATGTTATATTTAATATATTATTATACAATTGTTTTCAATATTATGTGTCAAATAAATTAAAAAGAAATATAAAAATACAAATCATATGACGTTTGATTTAAAAATAATTACTTATTCATGTATATTTAAAAAATATTAAATACAAAATTGGAGATATGTAACATTATAAAGAAGAAAATTATAAATATAATTTTGTTATATTTTTATTAGTATTATTGTAAATCTATTTTATAATAGAAAAATAATAAATTAAATTAAATTAAAAAGAAGTATATTAAATACAAAATTTATATAAGTTAATTTTAATTTATCCTATAAAAGATATTATACATGCATTATTTATAAAATAATAAATATAATAAATTGGTGAGATGAAATTTTTTAATGAAAAATGGAAAATACATTTTGTTATATTTTATTGATGTTTAGTTTATATATTTATGATATTATAGAATATAATCATTAAAATAATATAGAATAGATTTTGGCGGGAGTAGTTATTTTAGACTACTCTCCTTTAGTATATATATAGATTAAAATCATATATTTAAAATTAAAAGAGTTTAATCCCTACGCTTAGAATTGCGGACTCTACAAAGGAGAGGCAATTCAATAAAACCTTTGCATGAAAATTTAATATTAAAAAGGATCATGCTAGACAATATTTGATGTATGACAATTATTTATACATCCACAAAGGTCGTTGGGTTTATTTGAATTATATAAATTCCGGTTTATGGTATAATTCTTTAAAAAATCTTCAGCAAGAGCCTCATGAACTCGAAGGGGCTATTGTTGGACAGTAAAATAGTTGGACGAAAAAAGGTCCCAAAAGGCTATAGAATCCCATCTAGGTGCTTCTCAGCCCAAATTGTAGGCGCAGTCCGACGTTCAGAGAATTGCCCGTTGGAGGAGCAGGTCGATGAAAAGTGAACTGGAACCCAAGTAGGTCGATCAATGTAGAGATGTATCTGTCAAACTACTTAATGATCAAGTCTAGATAAGAACACGATTAATTCTAAGAGGGTGAATGTCATTGGCATTGCAATGACGTCGAAAAGGACGACGAGCTACACGGAACGACACAAACACGTCGAAGAAAAACCCTAGCCACCAAAATAGGTCCCATGTACGCTTAAAACTCATCTAGCTCCTTATATACGCTTTTCACTTAGATTTTTACTATTTTCCTTTATTTTCTTGCTCGCACCAAATTGTAAATAGCTCGCCAGAGTTCTGCCCAGCTGGCTCAAAATTTAAACCTTGTCGCTGATGGATTTATATACTGAAAGCATTATGATTGGTATATTATGTACA
>JAPKLW010000089.1:561083-621675 GCA_026898455.1 Plectranthus barbatus
CTCAATCTGTTAGGAAATTAAATCTTGGTGCGTGGGAAAGATCAAAGAGCATCTCCGCGCACGCGTTCTTCATCGTTCATCAATTCAGGTATTCCGCATAACCTTCTCATGCATAATAATATAGGAGCATGCTAGGATTGTTCATAGGCATAGCAATTTATTTTGATATTCCAATTAACGATCCTTGGCAAACGGACTTCGTGATTCAGTTCACGAATCCCTTCAGTCGCGTGTACTCAATACAGTTTCATTCTTTTATACTTACACATTGAACATTTGTTATAATTGCATATGATTGTGTTAATTGTATTCTTATCAATATATTATTATTTTCTATTTGCTTTCATTACTTCATCAATTATTTCCTATTTCATTCTCACGACTCTGTATCTGTACAAATCAAACCTCAAGAACTACTAAACCATAGTTAAAACTAAAAACAATTCAATTTCTTGTAACACATTTAAATATTAATTTAACTTGAAATTTGTTTGAACAATTGTATCCGTCTCAGTTAAATAAAATGTGTATAACACTTCAATTTACTTCTAATTTTTTTGTTTGGTTTCAAAATAAGATATCTATTAAGTTTATATAATGTAACACATCTACTTGCAGGGCACATCAATTTGAAAATGTATACGGTCACCATATCTTCATAACATTTATGATAATAATAATCATTCTCATATCTTCCTCGTATGCCAATTGACATGTTTCTTTTCGGCAGGAAAATTAAGAGTTGTGAGTGTAGAATGAGTTAGTGGGATTAATATTTTATTATTGAGTGTGAAAAAGTTGCCATTTTTAGAAATGTGACAATTTGGTTGGGACGCCCAATTTGGTAAGTGTGCCAATTGAAGTGGGACGGAGAGTATTAAAATAACATATTATTAATAAGATATGTTATTAAATAAAACAAATTGAAATATATATTTTAGTTTTAATAGTATTTATTATTTTATATTTTACTATTTATAAAAATGATTATTGAATGTGAGTACATCAATATGAAAGCATTCTGTATATCTTCATAATCGTTCAATAATATATTATTCATATATTTGTAATCATAATAATATAAAACACTATGTAATCTCATATCTCCCTCATCACATTTTCATACAAATAAATTATAAAATAATATTATTAAAATCTTTAATTGAAATCTAAATGAGAAAATATGGGTACAACAATTTGAAAAATAAATGTGATAATTTGAAAATCGTTCTCCAATTCTAATTCTAACTACCCCTCCGTCTTGTCAGATTAGTCTATATTTTCATTTTTGTTTGTCCCATCAGATTAGTCCACTTTCCTAAAATGAAAAAAAATTTCTTCACATCAATAAAATATTAATTTCACTACACTCACAAACATTGGTTTCTATGCCGAAAGCAAACTGGACTAATCTAATGGGATGGAGAGAGTATTATATAGACATAAAATCATTATATTTCTTCTTTTTTTTAAAATTTCAAAATACACTTATATTTATTTTATTAAATTTAAAATTGAATGCTTTCGGTTCAAATCTAATTTATTACTCCCTCCGTCCCGAAACAATTGTCTTGCTTTCCTTTTTCGTTCGTCCCAAACAATTATCCTATTACCTATAATAAAAAATTAATATACACTCATTAATAAAATACTAATTTCCTTTATCTCTACATGCATTGGTATCTGTACTATTTTGAAACAAGATAATTATTTAGGAGCGTAGGGAGTATTAGACAATTATAGTTTGATCGAATTGACTAAATTACCCGCGCCAAACGAGCGGGAATAGGGGTGAGCATGAGTCAAGCCGGCTCGCAAGCTACTCGGGATCGGCTCGAAAAAAACTCGAAATCGACTCGGTAGTAATCGAGTCGAGCTCGAGCTCGAGCTATTCGAGTAGCTGTCGAGCTCGAGCTCGAGCTTTGTGATACTCGATTCGACAGGCTCGCGAGCCTTATCGAGCTCGAGCTTGAGTCGAGCTTGGGTTCGAGCTAGGCTCACGAGCCTTATCGAGCTTAATATAATATTAATTTTTATTCCTAAATTTATTATTTAATAATAAAAAATATAATTTTTTAATTAAAAATTAAAATAAATTAAAATAATCGAGCTCAATCGAGCCGAGTCGAGCTTGACAAGTTTGACCTCGAGTCGAGCTCGAGCTTGAAAATTTGAGCTCGGTCGAGCCGAGCTCGAGCTCGAGCCTGGAAATTTTGAGTCGAGCTCGAGCTCGAGCCTGGCCATACTCGGCTCGACTCGGCTCGTGATCACCCCTAAGCGGGAAAAGTGTCGATATTTTTAAATCATTATCAACCTCCTCGCTCTCTCCTGAATAAGCGAAAAACAAATACACTAACACATATATGAAAAGGCAGACGAAGACGCCTATGGCGAAAGATGGTGCCGGCGGCTGCGCTACATCGCCGTCGCTGATGTTTATGGCCGTCTTCCCGCAAATTTCACACTCTCTGATACATAAATTTAGAGAGATGATCAGGATTCTAGAATTAATAATAAAATCATATATAATAATAGTGATTGAATTGAAATTACCTATTTCTCTTACGCGAAAACCAGCGCGCAGCGCAGTGGTAATGCGAAAGTCCAATCTCTCCTTTGCAATCGCAACCTAGTTGGATAAGTTCGCCGCCAGAATCATGGCAAATTCTGCACAAGATTTCTGAATCCGATTCAGATATATCAATCACGACGTCGCCGCAATATCCTTTCTCCGCCACTTCGCCTTCCATTGTTCTTCACAATTAATTAACACGACGAACTAGAAAACCTTCGGTATGGATGGCTTTACGTTGCTGTGGCTCTCGGCAATCGCAAGCTTGGATTCTCTCTCTCAAGTAATAAAAATATTAATCTAATTATAATATTAAGACATATCTAACATATATATATATATTTAGAAGAATTAAAACCCTAACTCAAAATAGAGAGAGGATACATAAACTAATTACCATATATATTATCTCTTGAAGATCATCTAAATTGTTTCCATTTATTTTGAGAAAATTAACATGTATAATTCACATAATCAAGTATTATTAATTTAGGACCTAAAAATTACTTTAATTATCAATTTGGGACTTTTCAATCCAGAACGAAAGCTAAATCCTTCATATCCTAGATTAAGATTTTATCTTTTGGTTGATGAATTAATAATTAAACAATATTTTGAGTCTTGGATGAACAACACCCCTTATATAATTGTTTACATACTTATTGTTGCCAATACTTATATATTTTTGTAATATCATACATACATATTGTTATGAATTCTTTTTTATTTGGATTTTTGGAAAAATGTAAATTCTTTTTTATTTGGATTTTTAAGAAAAAGATTAGTGGATTGTATGCGAACTACAATACAATAACTTAACATAACTTAAAACACTGATTTGATATAAAAAAAAGGGAAGGTCTTGGGTTAGGCAGACCTAAACGATTTAGGCGGGTTTTATCCATTAACCCAAGCCCAAACCCATATAATATACCCTATTTGGGATGGGTGAACCCATTTGGGTAGGATAAAACCCGCCTAAACCGTTTAGGCCTGCCTAACGCAAGTTTTTGCCAAAAAAAAATGCTTTGACAAATCTATCTGGAACATTTTTACCTTGTAATTTTACACTTTATACTTCTTACCTTGTAACTTCTTTTACCTTGTGCATTGATCACAAGCATATCAGTTATCACATGAAGACTAAGGAGGCGTTTGATTTAAGTGTCGAAATCACTATGGGTATGGATATGCGTTTGAAAATAAATAGAATGAGTATGAAGCTTTCCAATAAAGATGTTTGGTATATAAGATGGGTTTACAATCATTTTAAATTCTTTAAATTCATGTATTATGAAAAATATTAAATAATACACAAATAATAATAATTTATTTGATAATAAAAATAAAATAATATTATATATTTATTTTTAATTATATTAATGTTAAATGACTATTGAAAATAATTAATATAATTTTATTAATATTATAATAATAGTATTATTCATAATATAATATTAAAGAATATATATTTATTTATTTTATATAATTAAAAATAATATATTTATTTAATATTATATTTACTAATATTAATAAAATATAATAATATATAATTCTAATAATATTTTATATTATAACTAAGATTATATAATAATATATTTATATATTAATTATAATTTTATGTAACATCATAATTAATATAATATTTTATAATATTATTATTATTATATTTTTTAATTACTAATCTAATATTATTATCTTAATACTAATATTATGGGAAATTTAAAAAAAATTGGGTATAAAACATGGGAATGAAATGAAACCCTCCAAATTATGGGGGAATGGGGTTCCCAAGTCTATCAGTGGGTTTCAGAATCATTCTATTCTCTCATTCCGAAACCCACCAACCAAACAACCCCTAAGTCTATCGGTTGAGAGATTATTTAGTTTAATTATTTTTAATATGTTTTCAAATTAATCAAAATAAATAAAATTGATATCAATTTATAAATAATTACATATATACTATGTAAATAATATACTAATTTATATTGTATACGTTATCATAAAAATCTATGGTTTGCACATTGAAAAATTCATATTATTTGCTTATAAACAAAATTTCAAATGTAATATAATTTTAATATAAATAATTAAAATTTCCTCATACCGCATGGGTACCATAGTAGTATATAAAAGTACAAACTAATATATATTTCATATGAGAATATTTATTACATTATTTTGTGAAAAATGAATTTTTTTCATTTTGTAAATGAATTTCATGAGGAAAATAAAATAAAAGTTTGATTATATTTATCTAAATATATAAATATATAGACACTAATATTTTAGTTGTATCAATACACTAATGAAGCAAAGTTATAAGGGGTATTTGCGGTCCTATTTGGAAGGAAAATCTCGATCAAATTTATAAGTACAATTTGAGATTTTTCCATACTAAATCAGCCAAACCGTATAAAAAATAATTTGGTCCAGCCGGTTCGACGGTTTGAAATGAAACATGTTTCAACTTTCAATAATGAACTATAATATATATTTCGAAAGTGGAGACTTAAGTTGATTTGTAGAAAACTTGGGTTAAATATAAATTAGTTGATATTTTTATTAATTGTTATACAATAATTTTAATTATATACCTTTCTATTTATAACTTAATGTAAAATTGAAAGAGACACATGACTCAATTGTATTAAGATTATAATCTTAAAACTTCAAATGTATAATTGAAAGAGACACATGTAAAATTATAATAACGATGTTAATACTTAATTTGTTATATAAAACTATAATATTTAATGTTAGTACTGATGGATTTAAATACTAAAAGCATTATGATTGGTATATTATGTACAAGGTCGATTGGTTAATATACTGAGAATCATAAATGTTGTATGTTCATCTCCTGTCAAAATTAACAAACATGTGTCTCAAATGCTCTTATCCTCTTATCTCGTCGATAGGGAGATCATATGAATCGTTTGACCTAGCAAGATATAAATAGTTATCACAACTGAGACAGTTCCAGGATAAACTGTCCGTGTAGGCTGCAGCATACACAATAATAAGCATCTTATCTTGGATGGCTTAGTATGCTGGTGTGGGGCACACATTGATAAGGACCTAAGTTTAGATCGATTCTTTTATCTGACATTAAAACAATCTGGATCTTTATGGCTTGATGAGATCCTAAACCTAAGTGAAGGTACGGAAGTATACACAGATTGTGTATCACTTTGAGTTGCAGTGAAAGGCTCTAGTTGAGCTTGTATATCTGTATCTTGGGTGATAGCGGTTTGTGTATGACTGTCTGGTACTGAAATTAGGTAACCACATCCAGTATAGGATGGTGACATTCCCTGAGCAGCTCAAAAGGTTCATTATGCTAAAGTCCTGCAGGCTGATTAAGTTCAAGCATAAGTGAAAAGGTTTGAGTGGATTAACTAAGGAATATAAGATGTTAATTAATTAAATGGCTTGTCAGAATATTAATTAAGTGAAAAGGTTTGAGTGGATTAACTAAGGAATATATCGAGCCCATGCAACCCATACCTCAAAACATGGTAGAAAATAGGTAGGACAATATTGATTCTCTGGTGAAATGAATTAATATTAATTAATTAATTAAATTCTTGGTTGAAAATGAGAATTAATTAATTGATAGGCCTTATTTGCTATTTGCATTCTGGTCCCTAGTCTGGCCCATGAAAACTCAGGCCCAATAGAAGTCCAGAATTTCCTATAAATAGGCTTCAGTCTCTCAGATCTCAACACACCACAAGATCATAAATTGCAACACAGCAAACCAGAATTTTTAGGAGCTGTGTATGATCGACTAAGATCTGAAAGCGATGAGGAAATTCTGCTTCTCAATCGGGCAAGGAATCCGAAGGGAATCTTCACCCGATATTCAGATTGAAGTTGGGATACATATCAGAAGATCAGATTAGGAGGATCGTGTTCTTTCTTCTCTCTCTCTCTCTCTTGTTTTCAAAATTAATTGAATTAATTTCATAGATTTAATTCCTCAATTTGTTAGGAATAAATCTTGGTGCGCGGGAAAAGGATCGAGGATCAAATCTATGCGCACTATGTTCTTCAGGTTTCTACAATCCAAGTATTCCGTAAAACCCTCTTATGCATAATCAATAGGAGCATGCTAGGATTAATCATAGGCATAGTAATTTATTTTGATATTTCAATTAACGATCACGGCTAATGGATTAAGTGATTGAATTCACAAATCCCTTCAATTGGTATCAGAGCCATGTTAAATTAATTAGCTCTATCCGAAAAATAATATTGCATGTGATTATGCATTATAATTATTATTGAATGATATGCATGAATGGTTTTTGGTTTGTATATGTTTTTATTGTTCCTTGTGGTTCTCGGGTTAATCCGCCCTTTTATAGGGATTCATTTTTTCACCCACGAGATAAATTCGTGGATAGATTTAAATTCTAAATTGTATTAGGATGTAATTTCATGTAAATTTCAATTTTTTAAATAAATCTGTAAAATGAAGAACGCGAAGAACACGAAGAATGAATGAAGAACATAAAGAACGAAGGGCCGCACAACGACGCATAACAGCATCGGCACGGCAGCAAGCCGAGCACGGCGGTCACGCACAATTGGAGGCACGACGGGGAATGGCACGCGGCAAGCCACGACGGCAGCGCAGCCGCTGCGAAACCCTAGGGTTTGCAGCATGCTAGCGCGCACATGGCAGCGACCGCACGGCTAATGACTGGTGAGGCAGGGGTGCGGTGGCACCGGGACGGCAACGCGAGGAGGAGGGCAGGGGCCGGGACAGCGGTGTGCAGCGGACAGGGAGCAAGGGCCACGCGTGAGCATGGTGGAACCCTAGGGTTTCCGCATGCGCGCCCACACGCCGGCATCTCCTCCTCTTTCATCGGACTGTGCCGGCAGTGATGGTGTGTGGCGCGACTCGCAGGGATGGAGGCAGCGGCGGGGGCGGCTGGGATGTGGCAGCACGGCGCTAAAATGCAAACCCTAGGGTTTGCAAATCACGACTGGCGCGTGCATCTCCTTCGAGCTCTCTGCACTCTCTCCGGCGAGCCAGGGGCATTCGATGGCGAGAGAAGAGGTGGCAGAGTTGGGGCAACAACGGTGCAAGCCGGGGCAGTGGCAGGCGTATAGGGCGACGACCGAGGTGGCGGAATTGCGGGCTGCAGCCGCGCGATGTGCATGCATGGCTGCTGCGTGATTCTGGCAGGCCCATGGCGGTGGCGGGTCGCTGGCAGCGGTGGTTTGCCGATAGTGGCCCGTCAGGCCAAGTTCTCGCGGGTTATCGGGCTTGCAATGTGTGCACGGGCCCGCGATCTGGTTAACAGGCCCAATTGTCCAATTTTCTGATGGATCAAATCTTGGGGGCTCAAATTTTTTGAAAATTAAATTGGATCACAGTCCAAGTATTGGGAGCCCAGTGGAAGATCTGTGAAATAATTCCAAATTGTAATAGATATAAATATTTCTTATTTTCTATCATGAGGCCACGAGGACAGTTTTTATTTGCTTTATTATTTGTCTTCGCATGATATATGTGTTTATATTAATTGCACAACACACAAGCATGTTGTAGATAATTGGAGCACGTTTAAATGCTTTTATTTACAACTTTACTGCATGCTATGTGATTTATTTTATGTAATTAATTATAACTATAAATTCGGGGTTCATGCCTTGCATGATACAATTTTAGCAATGTTATAATTATGGCGACATGAAATAATCAGTGCAATTGAACCTTATGAAATTAAAATTACTATGCTTATTATTTAATAAGACCTCCACAAAGCGATCCTTTATTAGAAGTGGGTAATTTATTAGGTAAACCTCTACATGTGTAGCTTACTTAATTAATTATTCATAAGTTCTAATAGCTAGGATTTCTTAAAACAAACATTTAGTTCATGTGCGAAGTGGGAGCTGGTTATGGTTATGAGCGAGAATTCTATGACAGATGGAAAGTTTCTGATGATTTTGCCTACTTTTCATCATGAATAATCTGTCTAGAGAATTATGGCTCAAATACAGGAAATACCGAATTGCTGTTGAGATATGGAGGGACCTTGTGAAAGTGTATGGGAAGTTGAGACGAACTATCATTTATGATCATGTGAAGGACCTAGTTTGCAAGAAAATGACTGAGGGGAGTTCGTTGGTTCTGCACTTCATTAGCATGATGAGAATCATGAGAAAGTAACGAAAGAGAGGTGGACGAATTAATAAACGGGCAGAAATAAACATTTTCCTGCATTCTCTATCTGATTCTTTTGATGAATTCATCAAATCTCTTGTTGCCAGGCGTGAGTTTCTTCTTTATGAGTTACTCAGGGCCCTATTGCGAGAGGAATCTAACATGATGGCATTGAGTTTGCTCCAACTTTTTCGGCTCTTGACAAGGCAGTTGCTGAAGCAAAAGAAATGCTTAAAAGGTTAGATGAAGAAGAAGAGGCAGAAGTCATCACTAGGCCATGCAAACGCCGAAGTGAAGTAGATTGTCTAGTGCCTAGCACGGGTAGACAAGGTACGTCATGTCTATTTATAACGGAAACATGTTTAGCATCAATTTCTACCTATTCTTGGGTAGTGGATACTGGAGCTACTGATCATGTTTGTTATACTTTGCAGGGGTTCGGGCCGACAAGGTTGCTGATGCATGACGAGATTACCATCTCAAAGGAGAGCGGAGAGAGAGTCTCAACAGTAGCCATTGGAGATTTTACTTTATGCTTTGAATATAACGTTTTGATTTTGAGAGATGTTTTATATGTGCCGGTTTTTTGGCGGAACTTAATTTCAGTTTCCAAGTTATTTAATGAATGATTTTCAGTTATTTTTGATAGTGGAGTTTCTATCATTGGGAATAACGGTGTTATCTGTCATGGTAAACCAATTGACTCTCTCTATATCATTAATTATATGCATAAATCTTCTGTGAATGTTGCAAACTCATCCAATAATAATAATCATTTAAAGAGAAAGTTTTCTTCCGATGAGGATCAAACATATCTTTGGCACTTGAGACTAGGTCACATCAATTTGAAGAGGATTAAAAGACTAGCATGTGACGGGCTCTTGGAATCTTTCCAAGCGGTACCATATGAGGTCTGTGAATCCTGTATAGAGGGAAAGATGACGACTAGACCTTTTAAGGCAAGTCAGTCTCGAGCAGAGGATGTGTTGGAATTGATCCACTCCGACTTATGTGGACCAATGTCCATGCAAGCTCGTGGAGGTTATGAGTACTTTGTCACGTTTATTGACGATTACTCAAGATTTGGATATGTCTATTTGCTTCGCTACAAGTTTGAATGCTTTGAGAAATTCAAAGAGTTTAGTACTGAGGTAGAAAAGAAGCTAGGCAAGACTATCAAGACATTACGATCGTATCATTGTGGAGAATACCTCAGTAATGAGTTCTTGCAGTACCTGTCAGATAACGGGATTACATCCTAGTGGACTGCACCAGGAACCCCTCAACAAAATGGTGTAGCGGAAAGAAGAAATAGGACTCTTCTGGAAATGGTCAGGTCCATGATGAGTTATGAAAGCTTGCAAATTTTGTTTTGGGGATATGCCTTGGAGACAGCGGCCCATTTGCGTAACCTGGTACCTTCTAAATCAGTTCCTAAAACGCCTCTGGAACTCTGGTATGGGCGAAAGCCAAGTTTAACCAGAATGAGGGTTTGGGGTTGTCCAGCATATATGTTGACAAAGGAACCTGATAAATTAGAAAGTAGGTGTAAGCTGATGTTGTTTGTAGGATATCCCAGGCAAATGAAAGGTGGTTACTTTTATTGTCCTGAGAATTAGAAAGTGGTTGTGAGTACCAACGCAAGATTCTTGGAGGATGAATATGTAAGAAACCACATATCCAAGAGTGAAATTATCCTCCACGAGCTTGGGGATAATGAAGTGATTCCATCAGGAAAACCCAGTGTGATGATAAATCCACCTCTAATAGGTGAGGGAATACCAACACTGCCATCAATGCAAGGTGTGGGACCAACGAGTACTGTGCCAACTACTGACACAACTCAGATGCCTCGTCGCAGTGAGAGGGTTGTCCACCAACCAGAAAGGTACGTGTTGATGGGAGAGTCTTCTGACTTGATCTCGGAAAGCGGACAAGATGATACCGACCCCTGGACGTATGACGAGGCAGTATCTGATAAAGATGCGAACAAATGATTGATCGCCATAGATTCAGAAATAGAAACCGCTATCGACGTATACCAGGAAACTGATTTGCCAGATGGCTATCGAGCCATAGGGTGCAAATGGGTATACAAAAGAAAGAAAGGAGCTAATGGTGAAATTACATCTTTCAAAGCACGGTTGGTGGCAAAGGGTTATAGTCAGAAAGAAGGTGTAGACTATGACGAGACCTTCTCACCGGTAGCCATGATTAAGTCCATTCGTACACTCTTAGCCATAGCAACACATATGGACCTAGTATCTGGCATATGGATGTTAAAACCGCATTTCTAAACAGGTACCTTGAAGAAGATCGGGACATCTATATGCAACAACCAGAAGGTTATGTGCAAAAAGGCGAAGAACATTTGGTCTGGAAGCTCAAGAAGTCATTGTATGGACTTAAGCAAGCTTCACGGTCATTGAATCTACGTTTTGATGAAGTAATTAAATCCTACGAATTTTCATAGTGTTCAAGTGAGAGTTACGTGTACCGTCTATGTGTCAGCGGAAGCGTGGTGTTCCTTGCACTTTATGTAGATGATATTATCCTAATTGGCGATAATGTGGAGGTATTGTTGGGCATAAAAGGGGTGGTTATCCGAACAGTTTCGTATAAAGGACCTTGGGGAGGAAGGATACATCCTAGGGGTAAAAGTATTGCGGGAGCACAAGAAAAGGATGCTGGCCTTGTCTTAATTAACAAACATGTGTCGCAAACGCTCTTATCCTCTTATCTCGTCGATAGGGAAATCATATGGTGTGTAGTAGATCACGGAAGATCGTATGGATCGTTTGACCTAGCGAGATATAAATAGTTATCATAGCTGAGACAGTTCCAGGATAAACTGTCGGTGTAGGCTGCATCATACGCATTAATAAGCATCTTATCTTGGATGACTTGGTATGCTGGTGTGGGGCACGCATTGATAATGACCTAAGTTGAGATAGATTCTTTTATCTGACATTAAAAGAGTCTGGATCTTTATGGCTTGATGATATCCTAAACCTAAATGAAGGTACAAAAGTATACACAGATTGTGTATCACTTTGAGTTGCAGTGAAAGACTCTAGTTGAGCTTGTATATTTGTACCTTGGCTGATAGCAACTTGTTTATGACTGTCTGGTACTGGAATTAGGTAACCACATCCAGTATAGGATGGTGACATTCCCTGAGCAGCTCACAAGGTTCGTTATGCTAAAGTCCTACAAGTTGATTAAGTTCAAGCATAAGTGAAAAGGTTTGAGTGGATTAACTCGGGAATATAAGATGTTAATTAATTAAATGACTTGCCAGAGCCTAAATTAATTAACGAATGTCTGTAACCTTAAATATGGGGATATATCGAGCCCATGCAACCCGTACCTTAAAAAGTGGTAGCAAATAGGTTGGACAATATTGATTCTCTGGTGGAATGAATCAATATTAATTAATTAATTATATTATTGGTTGAATATGATAATTAATTAATTGATAGACCTCATTTGCTATTTGCTTTCTGGTCCCTAGTCTGGCCCATGAAAACTCAGTCCCAATAGAAGTCCAGAATTTCCTATAAATAGACTTCAGTCTCTCAGATCTCAACACACCACTAGATCATAAGTTGCAACACAGCAAACCTGGAACTTTAGGAGCTGTGCATGATCGACTAGGATCTGAAAGCGATGAGGAAATTCTGCTTCTCAACCGGGCAAGGAATCCGAAGGGAATCTTCACCTAATATTCGGATTGGAATTGGGATACAGATCAGAAGATCAGATCAGGAGAATCGTGTTCTTTCTTCTCTCTCTCTCTTGTTTTCAAAATTAATTGAATTAATTTCATAGATTTAATTCCTCAATCTGTTAGGAATAAATCTTGGTGCGCGGGAAAATGATCCCTCACATCTCTGCGCACTACGTTCTTTAGGTTTCTACAATCCAAGTATTTTGTAAAACCTTCTTATGCATAACCAATAGGAGCATGCTAGGTTTAATAATAGGCATAGTAATTTATTTTTAAATTCCAATTAACGATCTCGGCTAATGGATTAAGTGATTCAATTCACAAATCCCTTAAAGTACGTAATATTTATTAGTTGATTTTCTATTTCATATTTTTGGTAAAAAAAACTTAAAACTAAAATGAGAATATGATGCCCAAGTAATTTGAACATATGTCAACTGTAAGAAAGGGTTGAAACTTACCAACTAAACTACAACATATACTTATAAGTTATTGTTGGTCTCGATATTTGAGTTAGTTTGCACAACAAAAATATTTTACCAACTTGCACTTCACAAACTGACAGTTCCAAACAAGTTTGTGATTCTGAAACTTAGTGATTAACGAGTTTGAAAGATTAGTCATGTTCTGAAATACTCCAATACTTAATGAGTTGAGTTTTAAAATCGAAGCAAGTAAATAAGTAAAGTAATAATGTGCAAAAATATTTATATAGGTTTGGACACAAAAACCCTATGTCCTATCTTTGGACTGATTTGAAATTTACTAAGCTTTGGATTACAACAAGGTCTCACGGTGTTAGGAATATTAGTTAGATATATCAAACCCCTTGTATTGAGTGTTACATAAGTATGTTCTTGTATATTTTGGTGCATCAAAGCTCTAGCAACTGAATATCAACTCAAATGTAAAAAGTCTTGTATAGGGAATGTATACTCGAGTTGTAATAGAACTAGAAAAAAGAAGAATCAAGAATGTTGAAAGGAATCAGCAAACTTGATGATTGGTGAAGAAGACAACAAGGCTAGCAATACGAAGGAATGCTACAAAAATGCAGAAGGGGTGACTCTAGCAGAATTAGAAGATCTTAGCATAGACTGCTGAGATACCTGCCGTATGCAAACAGCCAACTAGCGACCATCAGCAATCAAGAGAAACATTGAAGTCGTAAGTCAGACGGATGCAAATCACAAGGAAACCCGACGAATCAGAGAAAAGAACAATCATCAGACACAAAGGAGGTTTCAGACCTAAGCAAAAAGATCTGTTCTGACAAAGACGACTACAAATAGAAGCTACGCCAATCAGAGATAAGGAGACTTGAAGAGTCTCTGTCCACTGCAGAAAAAGGAATAACACAGATAGGCTAGCAATTCCTTTGAGTCTAACGGATAGGATTCAAACCGTCGTTTGAATCCTCACCTATAAATAGGTGCCATCCTGATCTGATTCAAAGGTTCGCGGATTTCTACTTTCAGAGATAAAAAGAGAAGATCTAATTACTCTCTACATTAGGCGAACTCATTCGAGCTGAGTGCTTGATTGAAGCTTACCCACAAGCTTTCATATCTGAAGCTCGAGACCTGCGAAGTTAAGCTTCCAAGGTTATTTTGGGATTCTTTCTACTCTAGATAGAATCTAGCAGTCACGATTGCTCTGCAAGCATAATTCTTTCAGGCAACGCCAGCACAAGGATAAGTTCTGGAAAGAAATATAAAACTTCCAACAGTCGATGTCCAAGGAGAAGGGAGGTTTGTCCTCACTCTACGGAGCGACACCAGTTGAAGATTGAAGACGGAGGTGCTTGAATATGCGCACTGACCAGACGGAGGAGCTGCTAAAGGTTAGAGATCAGGCCTGACCTTGTACTCAATCTTTTAGTGAATTTTTAGTCAGAGGACTGAAGAGTGGACGTAGAACAGTTGTTCGAACCACTATAAAATCCTTGTGTTCTTACTGCTTTATTTCGTTATATTGCGCATACAAATATTTGAAACTCAACACATCAAGTGTTGTAGTATAAACTTTAATTTGACTTAACGAATAATTGATCCTAAACACATTTGATAAACACTTGCTAAGTCGAGACCTTAGTAAAATAAGTGCAAGATCGTATTAATACTTCCGCTGCATATAAAACACTTTGATCGGGGACCAAAAAGTGGTATCAAAGCGGTTGATCTTTACAAACTAGCTGCTTCTAAGTCGCTTAGGACCAGATCCACATTTTCCTTGCATATCTGTGTTTCTATGTTTAGCTGAGGTTCAAAGCAATGGCGAACAACGCAAAGTTTGCAAAGTTTACTTCAGATTCCTATTCTACCTGGAAAAAGAGGTCGTTGATCACACCGATGAACATCCATCCAGAGATGAAGCAAGTGATCGAAAAAGGACCAATCAAAATCCAAAAGGTAAAGACAAGGATTGGAGAAAACGTAGCAGGACCTGACGTAATGGTGGATAAGCCATTTGAAGAATGGACTCCAGAAGAACAAGTTCGTGGTCAGCTGGACTACGTAGCCATGTATTTAATATTAGGTCACCTACTCTATTGGCAAAAGCGTTGGAGTACGAGAATGCCAGAGAAATGTCAGATTTTCTTAGCACTCTAAGTACAGAAACGGATCAAATGAAGAGAAACAAGCTACAACAATGGGTAGACAGGTATGAATCTTTTCAATTGATTCCAGGTGAAACCATCAAGGATATGGAGGCTAGATTTAACAACATTGTAACTAAGTTAAAGAATCTGGGAAGAACGTAATGAACTCAAAAATTCTCTCAAGACTGCCAAAGAAGCACTGGTTTGTCAAAGTGACCATTCTGAAGGAGAGAGATTTGTCAGCAATTAGCAACAAAGAGGTGTTTTCTCAACTAAAGGCGCACAAATGGGACATCACGCAGATAAATAAAATGAAGTTGTTCGCGCTGCAGTAACCACACAAGAACCAGTCGAGGATGCTGCATTCTTCGTAAAGAGAGAAGGACAAAAGTGGAAAACAAAAAAGCCATTCCACTCAGATCGACCAGCTCAGTTTAGTTCAACAAAGAAGATTCCTTCCACCAGCAAATCTCAAGGAAAAGAAGCAGAATGCTCAGTCAACAAACTAGAAGAACAAATGAAGAGATTACAAAAGCTATTGCTGAAAGCCAAAGGAAAGGAGGATTTCCAGCAAGGTCAACCGGTAGATAGCAGAAATGTTAAGAAAGCGCCAAGAACATGCTACGAATGCAATTCCCCATATCACCTAAAGTTCGAATGCCCTCAAGTAGATCCAGATGAAAGGGAAATATTGAGGAAGCTGTTCGAAAGGTGAGCATCAAAGGTTGTCACTAAAGCCCTACTGACGAGGACGGAATTACCAGACATCCCGGATCATGACGACGAAGATTACTCATCAGAAGATGAAGAGGATGTTCTCATGGTATTCATGGCCAACATCAATGAAGAGCAGACAGAAGAATCATTCCTAGCTGTTACAAGGAATCAGGTAATACATTCTATTTTGTCTACTGCGTCTACCTCTGATAATATGCATGATACTGCTGATTCATATTACTCAGAATCAGATGAGATAACCGTAGAATATCTGCTGAAAGAGTTTTCAAAAGTCCATGCATTAAAAGATGTTCTAGTAAAAGAAAATTCATCTCTGAAGTCTCAACTTTCTATTTCGACCAGTGAGATTGAAAAATCTAGGTCAGCAGACGAGGAACTTGTAAAGTTGTAGACAAAATCCTTCTCCTTGAATGAAAAATTTAGTATTTTAAAATAGGAGAATGAGACTTTGAAAATCAAAACTCCGTGCAAAATACCTGTCAATGTAAATTTTCAAAAAGTATGAGAGACTTACATGAAATTCTAAGTGTCCAAAGAAAATCAAAGAACTTCGTTGGAATAGAATTTGATGAAGAGAAAGCATGTGATGCTGAATCAAGTAAGACAAAGAAAATTACTTTGTCCCAGCAATTGGGAAGATTCAGCAACCTGCTAAGAAAGACAAGAGGGAAAATGTGTAGGATTCGAGTCTACAATAGACAACGCGAATTGCCACTTTAATTTGCCAAAGATCGTTCTTAGGATATCGAAAATAAATGTAAATTAAATAAATCAGGTGAACCTAAGCATGCTCCTACAAAATTAATTGCAAAAGGATGGATCTACGGAATACCTTAACTCCAGCCACTGATCTACAGATCTAGATCGATGACGGAGACATGTTCCAAAAGATCTGACCTTTTGATCTGTTCTCTTGCTCGATCCGGAAATCTGGTGAGGATACACTACCAGATCTACAGCCGCCCACTCTCTCTCAATCTCTCTAGGGTTTCTGATTTTGAACCTTCAAACTTATGTGGGAAAATGAGAGATTTATCTATTTATATAGATCTGGAGAATGGGCTATTAGGGTTTAATAAACCCTAATGGGCTCTGAGCAGTGTTGAGCCAGACCAGGGATCAAATGCAAATAATAAAGTGGGCCTCCTATTAATTAATTCCATGTTCAAACCAGAACATAATTAATTAGTAAACATTAATTCATGCCACAAGAGAATTAATGTTGACCTACCCCTTTATTACCACGTTATTAGGAACGAGTTGCATTGACTTGGTTAATCCCCATATTAAGGTTTCAGACATTCATTAATTAATTAAGCGTATGACAATTAGTTGTAATTAATTAATCTCTTATTATTCCTGAGTAGTACCACTCAACCCTTATCGCTTATGCTTGAATCAATGATTCAGCCTGCAGGACTTAGCATAACAAACCTAGTGAGCTTCCCAAGGAATGTCACCATCCTAAAACAGATATGGTTATCTAAATCCAGCCTGAGGAAACCCCACACAAACTGCCATCACCCAAGATGAAGATATACGAGTACATGTAAGACTCTCCACCATAGCAAGTTAAAGTGACAGTCAACCCATGTGTGCCCCTCAGCTTTCAATAGACTTTAGATCCGACCAAGTTACCGAGATCTTTAGCCATTCATATGTCAAGTAGAATGGTTCATCTCACTGTTGATCCTATCAATACATTGAGATGTACCGGTCACACAAAGCAGTCAAGATAAACCACTTATGGACTTGTGTGCCGCAACCTAAACCAACAGCCAAACCAGAAACTGTCTCAGCTATGATAACTGTTTATATCTTGCTAGGTCGAACGATATATACGATCTTCTGTGATCTCTTACACACCGTATGATCTCCCTATTGACGAGATAACTGGATGTGTTTGTTTGCATCGTATGATTGTTAATTCAGACAGGAGTTGTTTATTGTAAGTCATTAATGATTACCATTATATCAAACATAATGTTTCCTAATATACCAATCATAATGCTTTTATGTATACAATTCCAACAATATGCTCCAGATAACTAATCCTGCAGGACCCGAGTCCAGAGTCTAAATCAAAACAATTTCAAAAGACAGTGATGGCTCTACACACCACTACATATTCATATGCTGATTCAAGATATTACTCCAATAGGAACGAAAGGGTAGTAAAACGTGATGGCAAACAAAATATCAAAATGACAAAGGTCTAGATTCCCAAGGGAATGATCTAGAGAACTAATCCTGCAGGACCCGTAATTGATTGGGTACCGAAAATATAACTTTTTTTTGCAGGAACAGGGTCCAGGAAGAAGAACTTCAAGAAAACTTAAAGAATGGATCTTAGATAGTGGATGCTCAGGTTACATGATAGGAGACGAAGAGATTTTCACATAACTCTATAAGATTAGAGGACCTACAGTCTCATTAGGTGACAACTCAAAGGCTAGAGTAATCGGAAGAGGGTGCATCGAGCAAAATGGAATGCGAATAATCAATGTTGCCCTCGTCGACAATCTCAAGCACAATCTACTGAGCATAAGCCAACTAAGTGAAAATGGATATATCGTTGATTGGGAAAGTGGTCAGCAAACATCATGCTTCATAGCATTCAACAAAGAATAAACAAATTGGCTATGGCACAAAAGGCTAACGCATCTAAACTTTAACACTATCAATTATATTTCCCAAAGAGACCTTCAAAAAGGAAGGAATATGAAGAGCCTGTCAACAAGGAAAACAAGCCAAGGCGTCCTTCTGATCCAATCTGGAAAAGACCACATCAAAAAGAATCCCTGAGCTGCTGCACATGGATTTATTCGACCCAGTGACTCCACCCATTGTAGGTGATAAACAATATACCTTGGTTGTTATTGATGATTACTCCTGGAACACATGGGTGAGACTACTCAAAAGCAAGGATGAAGTGAAAATTGTCCTACCGGAGCTGATACTTCGAGTTCAGAATGACAAAGAGCTCACGGTGAAAAGGATAAGATCCGACAATGGTACAGAATTATGTAACAGAGCATTAATGGACTTCTGTGCTGATGCTGGGATAGGACATGAAAGGTCCACTTCAAGAACACTGCAACAGAACGGCTTGGCAGAAAGAAGAAACACGACTCAAAGAAGCTGTGAGAACAATTCTTGCGGATACAAATTTGAGTCAAAGATATTGGGGAGAAGCTGCAATAAATGCTTGCTACACGCAGAATCAAAGTGGATTAAATTCTCACTTCAACAAGACTCCCTACGAAACATATCATGGTCATAAGCCTTTGATAAGTTAGTATTTTTACCAACTTATCTCTTTGTTCTTTGACTAATTGGGTGATGTTTAGATTGCTTTATGTGTCTTTTTGTGCATGAATTGGTTTTTATGCTCATAATGTCGTGATTGGTGAACTATGCAGGATTTTAGTTGGAAACAGGGAAGAATCAGGAATTGCTCGAAGTTCCAGGTCCACGTCGATCGACGCCCAGGACACGTTGATCGACATAGGCATTCGAAAGGATGATCGAAGAAGAGGATTGAAGGGAGATCGATGCAAGGCGCGAAGACCAGGTCCACGTCAATCGACGCAGGATGTGCGTCGATCGACGCGGGTTCTTCAAGGCCGTCGATCGACGCCAATTCTCCATTGATCTATGCGGCATCGAGAATTCCTAATCTGCTCCTGATTTGAAGATAGAGACATATCTAATCCTAGATACTGTTTGATACATCTATCACTACTATAAAAGGCCAGGTAAAATTCGAAAATTAGTGTGGAAATCAGTGGAGAATTTAGGAGATTTTAGAGTTGAAGATTTAATAGATTTCCAAGAGCTTTTTTGGTTTTATGTTTGAAGAAAGGTTTTTGTGGGAAGACATCTACATCCAAGTTTTATGCAATTCAGATTTTTCTTTATCTCTGATGATTTTATTCATGAATATGTGTAACTAAATCCCTTCTCTGATTCTAGGGTTTCGAACTATCAATGTATGCATGTTTGATTAATTGAATTATTTTCCCTTTCCCATCATAGTTTGTGAAATACGTGCTTATTCATAATCTTGAGTTTGCTGGCCACATCTTAGGATTAATTAGTTGAGAACTTGAGACGTAACTGTAATAGTTTTCAATGGAAAGAGTTTTCGCAATATAATTTGATTTCTTGTCTGAGCAGAAGGAGATAGATTATAGGAATAAATGTGTTGATTTTTGGAGTTAGTTAATTCATCTTGAGACCGAACGGAGATAGGTAATTGACTAATCTACTTTATGAATTGTCCAACAAAGAAGTTCATAATACTTTTCTGATGTTTCACCACGAAGAGGAATTAAAATTGGGAATTAATCAATTCATTCATACATGTCATACTTGATAGGTAGATATCCCTGGAATCTGTACTTCTCATAACTGCTTCATCAAAACTATTTTATTTTCCTGTTTAATTTTAATTTGTGAAATTAGTTGAAACAAAACCCAAAGTTTATTTTCTTTCCTAACCAGTGTTTCGAGAACCTATGTTTTTGTACTTAAGATTTTTCGTTATTTTTTCCCCATGGGATTCGATAATTTATTTGCAGCTTTATTATTAGCTTTGCTAAGTCGCTAGTAGAATAATTTTGCGATCAAATTTTGGCGCCGTTGCCGGGGAAAGAATAGAAATAATCTTATTATTAATTCTGTGATTGAAATACTGATTTAGGTTGTAATTTTCGTACTTTTATTTGAATTTTCGTGAGTTTTCATTGTTTACATCGATCGATGCAGTAATTGTGTCCGTGTCGATCGACGCCAATTCACCATCGATTGACGCCTTCGTTTTTTTCTCAAAATTTCAGTTTTTATTCTTAGTTTGTTTCAGTTTATTTCAAGTTTTATTTCACTACTTCCTTTGCTGTACAGTTAGTGCATGAGTACAAGAGCTAAAGGAAAGGACCCGCTCTACTATTACCCGGACATTGAAGCCACCTGTAGAAAGATCCGAAGGAATAATCGTGCCCAAGAAAGTTCGACTGATCAAACAATGGCAGACAACGTACCGCCGTCAGACCTTGTGCTGCAGCCGGACGTCCAAACAGAACCGATCGACCAGCAGCTACCTCCACAGATGCTGACCCTGGAGGAGCAAACGACACTGTTTCAAGAAGTCCAAGCCATGAGGGCACAAATCCAACAGCTAAATCTCGAAAGGAACAATCGAAATAACCGACATCTTCGCCGCAATCCACTCATTGAAGACATTCCAAGGGACGAAGATGAAGAAGATCAGGATCCACCTGAGGAATCAGATGAAGATGAGGAAGAAGAAGCTATGCAAGCACGGTATCGACCTCAGTTCAAAAAGAAAGACTTCAGAATTGGCATTAAAGCCAACAACTTCGAGCTGAAAACCGGGTTGGTGCAATTGGTGCAACAAAATCAATTCGGCGGAAGAGCGACTGAGGATCCATATGCACACCTCGACAAGTTTCTGATGCTCTGCAATACTGTCAAAATCGGAGGGGTCAGCAAGAGTGCCATCCGAATGCGTCTGTTCGCATTCTCTCTGCGGGATAAGACACAGTCCTAGTTTACTACACTGGACAAAGAAAGTATCCGAACATGGACGGAATTAAGGAATGAATTTTTGGAAAACTTCTTTCCTCCGAACGTGATCAGACAGAGAAGGAAGGAGATCATCCGGTTTGCTCAAGCTTCTATGAAGCATGGGAGCGCTACAAGGAGTTACTAAGATCTTGCCCAGGGCATGGCCTACCTCCGGGCGAGAAAGCAAAGCATTCTATGAAGGTCTCAATGAGAGGACCGTTGAGTTGGTAGATACCACATTTGGTGACACCATCATGACGAAAAGTGGGAAGAAGGCCATGGAATTTTTCCAAAAGATGGCCAACAACAATCAACGTTGGTCCTCAAGTCGACTCGTCCTTTGAAGGCTGTGGAGAAAGTAGTGGAGAAAAAGGCTGCTGAAGAACCTGATTGGGCAGCCAAGGTGAAGAAGTTGCGAGAGGACTTCGCTGGACTGAAATTAGAAAAGGCAGTTGCTGTTATAGAGCCGGTGCAACCTCCACAGGAAAGAGATTGTGCCACTGTGAATTTTGTTCAAAGGGGCGGTTATCAAAACAATTACCGTGGATGATATCAGCAGCATAATCAGCCCTACAACTACAATCATGCTAGGAATCATCCGGGGTTTTCCTATGCTAACCCTCAAGCTGTAGAGCAGCCACCACCTGGATTTGCGGAGCAAGACGGAGTAGTGGTGGAAATGAAGAAGCCAAATCTCGAGGAGATTTTGGCTAAGTTCATGCAAGGGTCCACTGACAAAGTGACCAAATCGGAGCAAGAAATCTCAGGCGTAAACACTAAAGTTGATCAGGTGCAGAAGCATGTGCATATTATAGAAAACCAGGTCAGCCAGATTGCTGATGCCCTCGGAGCTCAACACAAGCCAGGACAACTCCCGAGCAACACTCAGGTTAACCCCAAGAATCAGAATCAGAGGAACCAAGTGAATGCCATAACTCTGAGAGGGGGAAAATCGTATGAAGGGCCAAAGTAGGCGGGGAAAGATACCCGAGAGGACGAAGAAGCTGAGCAGGTCGAAGAAGCCATCGCAGACGCAGCCCCGTCGATCGACACGGGATTTACGTCGATCGACGTAGCTCCAAAGGCCCCGTCGATCGACACTAGTTCCCAGTCCGCCACCGAAAAGACCTCCTCTGCCATTTCTGCAGCGGTTTGCCAAGACAAAGATGAACGAGAGGTATGCACGCTTCTTGGAAAATATGAAGAAGGTGCACACCAATATTCCATTGGTTGAAGCCCTGCAAGAGATGCCCGAATACAACAAATTTCTGAAAGACATGGTCTCTCAGAAAAGACCTTTCCTGGAGCACGAGATAGTCAACCTCTTCGAAGAATGCAACGCCATAATTCAAAAGAAGATGCCGATGAAAAGAGAGGATCCGGGCTCCTTCACGATCTCTTGCATAATCGGAGGGGAGACCTTCGGAAAAGTCCTCTGTGATTCTGGAGCATCAATCAATCTGATGTCGTTGTCCATCTTCAAGCGGTTGGAGATCGAGAATATCAATCCAACAACCATATCACTTCAGATGGCTGATCATTCAGTGTCCTACCCAAGAGGCATCATGGAAGATGTGCTGGTAAAGGTAAAGGATTTCATTATCCCAGCCGACAAGTGTCAAAGCAGTCAGAAGTTCATGCCGGATTCTACAAAAGATTCATCAAAGACTTCTCAAAGATATCACGGCCCTTGTGCAACTTGTTGGAGAAGGATGTGTCATTTGTCTTCGATGATGACTGCCTACAGGCCTTAGAAAAGTTGAAAAAGGCATTAGTGACAACACCGGTGTTGACTTCTCCGGACTGGAGCGAGCCATTCGTTCTGATGTGCGATGCCAGCGACTATGTAGTTGGGGCAGCCTTGGGGCAACTGAAAGGAATGCATTTCATGTGATTCATTACGCCAGCAAGAGCATGAATCCGGCTCAATGCAACTATTCGCGAAGCAAGATGCTAAGCCCAGATTGATCCGGTTGATACTGTTGCTACAAGAGTTTGATTTGGAGATCAAGGACAGAAAAGGAATTGAGAATGTGATTGCAGACCACTTGTCACGACTTGAGCCACCAGCCGAAGGGGATGATCAGCTGATAAGGATCCAAGAGATGTTCCCCGAAGAGCAGATCTATGCTATTAAGGATTTGAGGGAGACGTACGAGTAAAAAACACTATTGTATGCGAATTTTGCCAACTGTTTGGTGGCCGGCGTTCTTCCACCGGACTCTTCCCCATATGCAAAGAAGAAGTTTCTGCATGATGTCATATTCTACTATTGGGAGGATCCCTACCTTTGGCGTAGATACGCTGACGGCGTCATTCGTCGTTGTGTGCCTCCATCCGAGTGGCAACAAATTTTTGAAGCCTGCCATTCATCTTCTAGCGGCGGTCATCATTTAGCCAACCGGACAACATTCAAAATCCTAGAGAGCGGATTCTATTGGCCTTCTATCTATGAGATCTGCCGTGGGTGGATTACGAGTTGTGATCATTGCCAGAGGACCGACAAAATTTCGTGGAGGGATGTGATGCCACAGACTCCCGTGATTGAAGTTGAAATCTTTGACGTATGGGGGATCGACTTCATGGGTCCTTTTCCGCCATCCCAAAGGTTCTCATACATTCTACTGGTGGTGGATTACGTGTCGGGATGGGTTGAAGCCGTTCCAACAGTCACCTATGATTCCAAAGTCGTCATCAAGTTCCTTCAGAAGCTCATGACAAGATTTGGAATGCCAAGAGCCTTGGTAAGCGATGGGGGATAACACTTTTGTAACAATTGGCTTGCCTCTCTTCTTGCTAGGTATGGAGTCAAGCACCGCGTTACCACCCCATATCATCCTTAAGGGAACGGGCTGACGGAGCTGTCCAACCGACAAATCAAGCAAATCTTAGAGAAGACGGTGAAGCAACGAAAAGATTGGGCAGCAATACTTGACGTTGCACTTTAGGCATACCACACCGCCTACAAAATGCCCATTGGGACGTCTCCATATCAGATAATTTTTGGAGAGTCATGTCTCCTCCCCGTCGAGATGGAGCACAAGGCTTGGAGAGCAAGAGCTGAATCTGGATTGGAAGATGGCTGCAGAAGAGCGTGCCATGGCATTGAATGAGCTGGAAGACTTTCAGGATGAAGCTTATGAGAACATTGTCATATACAAGAAGCGAGCGAAAAGATTCCACGACAAGGGGATTCGCTCACATGTTTTTCAATCAGGTGACAAAGTTCTCCTCTTCAAATCTCGTCTCCACTTCATGCCCGGAAAGTTGCAGTCAAAGTGGGCTGGACCATACACCGTGGTCTGTCAATTTCTGAACGGTGTAGTCGAATTGGCTGGTCAAGATGGAAAGAACTTCAAAGTCAATGGGCAGAACCTCAAACTGTACTATACCCCACTTCAAATCGGAGCGGTGGAGAAGTACTACTTGAATCACCCATAAGAGTATAGGTATTGTGGAGCTAGCGACATAAAACCAAGCACTGGTTGGGAGGTAACCCAACCGTTTACTATTTTTCTTACTTCTGTTATTTTAATTCAGTCGAGTTGAGTAAATAGGACTTAGGATCATATCAGTGCTCTGTTCAGGTCTGCGTCGATCGATGCCAGACTCACGTCGATCGATGCAAATTTCTAGCCCACGTCGATCGACGCGAGTTTCTGGACCTCGTCGATCGACGCGAAACCAGCATCGATTGATGCGGAGTGTTCAGAGGCGCGAACAGACGGGTTTAAAACCCAGTTTTTCCTTATTTCTCACCACAATACACACACGCACGTCGCTCTCTCCTCCCCAAACACCCGACCTGGAAAAATTTCTCCCGTAACTCATCGCTACAATCAAAGGTACGTATCCTAGATCCTTCCTCTTTGATTATTTCATGTGTTTTGAATGATTTGAGCATGATTTTGATAAATTTGGACCTTAGAGCCCTAGTTTCAAATTCTTGCTATTTTGTCAATTTCGTTGCAACTCTTCATGATTAATCGATATGGGTGGTAGTTCTAGTCGATATACTTGATATTTGTGAATGTGTAGCACTAGGATTGGTTGAATACAATTCTAGCTTGTTTGGGGGTAATTCCACTTGGGTGTGATTTTCTATTTCTTGCTATTTTGGGGCGAAATTCCTTCGATTGAGAATGTATTAGGCCAGGTTTGGGTGTTAATTGCATGGATGTTGAATCAATATTGCTTGGGTAAATACATTTAGAGGTTAATTGCAAATAATTTTTTTTGTTGAAGTTGGAAATTTTGGTGAAGTACTGTGGATACATATTGACATTTTTTCCTTCTACCCTTGCAGACAAAAATGGCATTCCGCCCAACTTTCGCCAACAAGGCAGCCGAGAAGCGGTTCAGGAAATTCTCTAGCTCAGAATTCATAGTCCGCCAGACTCTGTACCCGTGCACAGAAATGATGAACATGTTGGGTATTAGACGAGATGTGGAGGTCTTGTTGAATAGAGCCAAATGGGGACCATGGATGACCAAGCGGTGGCCAACTTACCCATCACTTGTGTTGGAATTTTTGGTGTTGCTCCATGCCTACGATGTTCAACCGGAGTCCGAGCCGACTACAATCTTCTTCCAACTTCTGAACGAGCATTATGAGCTGCCGAGGGACAAGCTTGAGGAAATTTGGGGAGTCCCAAAATCTAGCATCAGTTTTCTTCCCCCGAATTTTGACATGGCCCAGTTTTGGAGCCAAATTGCAGCCAAGGCAAAGGAGGATGTGCGGGAGTTTGATTTGGGAAACATGAAGGCATCCTCCATCGACAACCCCGTGTTCCGTTATCTTCAGCAGTGCATAGGAGTGTCTATCACCGGCCGGCATGAAAGCGCCAAAGTGAGAGTGGGGGAGCTCTACGCCATCTACTGCATGCTGACAGGAGAGGAGTTCAGCTTCGCGGCGTTGATCATGGACCACTGGAGGCACCAAGTCAAGGCCTCAAAGGGTAACATTTGGAGCGGGGGATTGATTACCCCGATTGCGGAACATGTGGGGATCGACTTGGCCGACAACGAGGTGCTCGATGACAGCCAAGGACTCAGCACCTCGCACCTGGTTCGGATGCTGATGCTCTCGCCCCGAGAGGGTGGCTGGTCTTTGAGGATGTCCAACGGGTACAAGTTTCCACTTCCGCAGAGGGCACTCACGCACGTCACCAATTATCACTTCCGTGATAACTGGCTGAAGAGCACACCCGCCCACATGAGGCTGATGGTTGGATCCCGTGGAGGACCCGGCACCTCCAGACTCCTTCACAGACCGTAGACACAGCTGGACCAGCGACCCCCAGCAGAGGACGCCGAGGATGAGGAGCCCGAGAATGAGGAGCACGATGGGGGTGTAGAGGAGATTCCAGGCACGACTGATGGAGCCTCGTCCAGCCACTTTACGGGAGGGTCTTCTTCTTCCGGGATAGATCTGGCAATGATCTACCAGTTCATGCAGCAGCAGGCTGCTTTGCATGCGGTAGAGCACACCCGGCAAGCTGAGTTTTGCCAGCATGTGACCACGAGGCTCAACACCCTCAACAGTCAGATGCAGCGCCTCCTTCAGAACACCCAGCCTGACTCTGTCTACCTCCGCCGCCAGCGTGAGCGCCAGGACCGCCGTCGGAGACTTCCCGTCTGGCCATCGACCGATGTGGTTATGGAGGATCCTCCGGAGGAGGAATGAGGTACCATTTCTCTTTTCCCATCTGACTTGCAAACTTGTCCACTCCTTCGAGTGAAACAAGTTTGGGGGGATGAGGATCGGAAAAGGGAAACGTTTGTATTTTTATTTATTTATTGTTTTATTTTTATTTCTTTTTGTTTTTGTTTTTGTTTTTTCTGAACTATCACCATCCTTGTTCTTTTGTACTAGTTTTGAATTGGATAATCTTGAGAATTGTTTTAGGAGCTTTTGAACATAGGGCAGTCGGAACTATTTTTGATTATGTTGTTGTTGAAAAATATGACTTGTCTTTCCTTGAATGAGAATTGTTGGTTGATAATTGAGATATTTGCTGATTGAGAATGAAAATCTGTGTCACAGAGTAGCCGATAATAGGAGCTATTTTGCATGATGAGTTGATCTTTGAAATATAAATTCGTACATGATAACTATTCAAAGTTGGGTAATTATTGAGGAGTAACAAAATTTTAACCTTGTGTAAAAATTTGAGCCTTTCTTTTCGTTTGATGAGTGACAAGGTTTTTAGACTTTACTTCCTAGAATTTGACAAACTTCTCTATTGAGGTTGCATTAAGTGTGGTAATAGGGTGAAAATTATTTTAGGCATGTTCTTTCGAATCCCATCTCCCATACACTAACCTTTAATTTCCACTTGCAGCCCCTTTGAGCCTTGAATAAATTTTCTTTGATTAGAAGGGTTGATGAATATCAGTGTATGCATGTTTGATTAATTGAATTATTTTTCCTATCCCATCGTAGTTTGTGAAATCTATGCTTATTCATAATCTTGAGTTTGCTGGCACATCTTAAGATTAATTAGTTGAGAACTTGAGATGTAACTGTAATAGTATTCAATGGAAAGAATTTTCACAATATAATTTGATTTCTTGTCTGAGCAGAAGGAGATAGATTATAGGAATAAATCTGTTGATTTTTGGAGTTAGTTAATTCATCTTGAGACCGAACGGAGATAGGTAATTGACTAATCTACTTTATGAATTGTCCAACAAAGAAGTTCATAATACTTTTCTGATGTTTCACTACGAAGAGGAATTAAAATTGGGAATTAATCAATTCATTCATACATGTCATACTTGATAGGTAGATATCCCTGGAATCTGTATTTCTCATAACTGCTTCATCAAAAGTCTTTTATTTTCCTGTTTAATTTTAATTTGTGAAATCAGTTGAAACAAAACCCAAAGTTTCTTTTCTTTCCTAACCAGTGTTTCGAGAACCTATGTTTTAGTACTTAAGATTATTCGTTATTTCATCCCCATGGGATTCGATAATTTATTTGCCGCTTTATTATTAGCTTTGTTAAAGTGCATGATCTTTTAATTCCTTTCTTGCATATTGATCGAGGACGATCAATGGTTTAAGTTTGGGGGAGTTGATAAGTTAGTATTTTTACCAACTTATCTCTTTGTTCTTTGACTAATTGGGTGATGTTTAGATTGTTTTACGTGACTTTTGTGCATGAATTGGCTTTTGTGCTCGTAATGTCGTGATTGGTGAATTATGCAGGTTTTATGCAACAACAGGGAAGAATCAGGAATTGCTCGAAGTTCCAGGTTCAAATTTCGATCGACGCCCAGAGCACGTCGATCGACACAGGCATTCGAAAGGATGATCGCGAAGAGGATTGAAGGGAGATCGATGCAAGGAGCGAAGACCAGGTCCACGTCGATCGATGCAGGATGTGCTTCGATCGACATAGGTCCTTCAAGGCCATCGATCGATGCCAATTCTCCATCGATCGACGCGGCGTCGGGAATTCCTAATCTGCTCCTGATTTGAAGATAGTGACAAATCTAATCCTAGATACTATTTGATACATCTATCACTACTATAAAAGACCATGTAAAATTCAAAGATTAGTGTGGAAATCAGTGGAGAATTTAGGTGATTTTAGAGTTGAAGATTTTAGAGATTCGCAAGAGCTTTTTAGGTTTTATGTTTGAAGACAGGTTTTTGTGGGAAGACATCTTCACCCAAGTTTTATGCAATTCATGTTTTACTTTATCTCTGATGATTTTATTCATGAATATGTGTAACTAAATCCCTTCTCAGATTCTAGGGTTTCGAACTATCAATGTACGCATGTTTGATTAATTGAATTATTTTCCCATTCCCATCGTAGTTTGTGAAATCTGTGCTTATATTGAGTTTGCTGGCCACATCTTAGGATTAATTAGTTGAGAACTTGAGACGTAACTGTAATAGTTTTCAATGAAAAGAGTTTTCACAATATAATTTGATTTCTTTTCAGAGCAGAAGGAGATAGATTATAGGAATAAATCTGTTGATTTTTGTAGTTAGTTAATTCATCTTGAGATCGAACGGAGATAGGTAATTGACTAATCTACTTTATGAATTGTCCAACAAAGAAGTTCATAATACTTTTCTGATGTTTCACTACGAAGAGGAATTAAAATTGGGAATTAATCAATTCATTCATACATGTCATACTTGATAGGTAGATATCCCTGGAATTTGTACTTCTCATAACTGCTTCATCAAAAGTCTTTTATTTTCCTATTTAATTTTAATTTGCGAAATCAGTTGAAACAAAACCTAAAGTTTATTTTCTTTCCTAACCAGTGTTTCGAGAACCTATGTTTTAGTACTTAAGATTTTTCGTTATTTCTTCCCCATGGGATTCAATAATTTATTTGCCGCTTTATTATTAGCTTTGCTAAGTCGCTAGTAAAATAATTTTGAGATCAGCCTTCCTTAGCTCATCTTCGTGCTTTTGGTTCACCATGTTATATCCATAATAATGGGAAGTCGGAGTTAAGTACTTTCTCTCCCAAAGCTGATGAAGGAGTGTTCATAGGATACGAACATCCATCTCAAAAAGGATATAGAGTGCTTAACAAGACAACCAATCTTGTGGAAATAACATGCAATGTTATTTTTTTGTGAAGCTATTTTTGTGCGCAGGACCATGAGAAGTCAAGGAGACGAGGCTCATGAAACTAATGATGTCAATGGACCTTCGGGCATGAATACTTCAGAAGCTGAACTGATTGATCCGACTAGGTTAATGAGTGAATCATCATCTCTACCAGAGATCTTGACTGATCAACCAATAGTCAAGATGGCGTGTGATGCAATTAGTAATGCTGAGGCCACCCTAAATTCTCTCAAAGAGCTTACATGTCAAAAGGGAACTCAAGGAGATGAATTCAGTTAAGCAAAATAAAGAGGTTGCTGAGAGTCCCCAAAATGGCGAGAGAATTGCTGAAGGAAACTCTGCTGAAGACAACCAGGAAGAAAATGCGAGAGATATGAGTACTACATCAGCAAACCAGAATCCAGCACACGATATGCCAGAAGATAGTCACTCAGTAGAAGACTTTCCAACAAGTGTAGCAGACAGCTTGAAAACACTACAGCTTGTTGATGTACCAGTCTCTGAAGAACCTATCGGAACGTCCAGCAGTCAAGTCATTCTAGTAGAAGAACTGCAAAGACCAAAATGGCTACTCAGAGATCATCCCACTAAAGCGATATTAGGAGATCTTGCTGATCCTATCAGAACCAGACACAACGCCATGCTAGCCTGCTTCATATCATAGGAAGAGCCTACCAAAGTAGGAGAAGCACTTAAATCAGCTGATTGGATCAACGCGATGCAGGAAGAATTGTCAGAATTCACAAGGAATCACATATGGGATCTCGTCGATTGGCCAACACATCAATTAGTATTAGGAACCAAATGGGTATTCAAGAATAACCGAGACGAAAATGGACTCGTCGTTTGCAACAAAGCTAGACTCGTTGCTAAGGGATATGCACAGTGCGAAGGAGTAGACTTCAACGAAACCTTTGCTCTGGTAGCCCGACTGGAAGCAATCAGGTTATTTCTAGCATATGCTGCTCATCATGGTTTTACAGTCTTTCAAATTGACGTCAAAAGCGCATTCCTGAATGGTGAATTAAAGGAGGAAGTCTATGAGGAGAAACCGCCAGGGTTCGAGCACGAAAACAAGGTGTACAGACTAAAGAAAGCTCTATATGGTCTGAAGCAAGCTCCAAGAGCTTGGTATGACACACTATCACAATTTTTGCTGAAGAATGGATTCAGGAAAGGGAAGATCGACAGGACGTTATTCTTGATCAAAGATGCTGAAGACATTTTGCTCGTCCAAATCTATGTGGATGACATCATATTTGGATCAAGAAATCTAAATCTCTACGAAAGGTTTGCTTGACTTATGCAGACTAACTTCCAGATGTTTATGATGGGAAAGATGCCATATTTTCTAGGTCTATAAGTTCAGCAATCCAATGATGTGATCTTCATCCACTAGAAGAAGTATACCAAGGATCTCATCAACAAATTTTGTCCAGAGACGACAAAGACACTGCGGATTCCAATGAGCACAGCGTGCCAAATATCAATGGATGAAGAAGGCGAATCCGTGGATCCCACAACATATAGAGGAATAATTGGCTCTCTTCTATATCTGACGGCCAGCAGTGTAACACCGCGCATTTTTCCGTGCTACTTTTATGCTAAAAAATATATTTAAACGCGCACGACAACGAATAAAGCTCCGAATAAATAAATCGATCGCCTATAGTTAATTTTGGCCTCATGTTATTATTATTATATGGGCTACATAAATTAATTTGAGTCCAAGTATTAATTCAAGAAGAGTGTTGGGCTAGTGTACCCAATTGATTAATTCTACACTTTTGGGCCAACTTGGAATAATATTAATTTAGGCCCATTCTACTCTAGAAATATTAATTAAATCCCATGAGGATTTATTTAAGGACCAATTGCATATATTAATCGATACGAATATTATTCAGAAATTAATTCCCAGATGAAATTTGGAATTAAAATTCCTAAATTACTATATGTAATTTTCGTGCCTCTAGCCTTAATTAATTAAAGGCACATTAGTGCATATATGTGAATAAACTAGAGGTTGATTCCAATGAAATATTCCGGAAATCATTTCTCTAAGTTTCCCTATTAATTTTCGGTCCCTATTAATTTAAGATAGGAAAATTTTATAAATTCCTACCTTATATTATATTATGAGGAAATTATTTAGATATGTAATTAGATCAAATATGTGAGTGGATGGAGTATTGACTAATATGGATCTTCTAGAAGAATAATTATTCTTGCCATCTAAATTATTGAGGGACAAATTGGTAAAGGTGCATTGAGACACCATCATTACAAACATAGAAAATTATGCATGCAGTTCTAGTTGAACACTCAACCCTCCCCTCTCTCCCCCTCCTAGTCGATCCCTCTCTCCTTCTCTCTTTCATCTTCTTCATTTTGAAACAAACCCCCATTGATGAACACACTCAAGCTCTAATGACAGCCACAAAACTAACCTCTTAAACCACCTAGAACATTCACAAATCACTTCCATTTTCACACCAAACTCACCCTCACACCTTCCTCGATCTATCACACCTTCCTCGATCTATTAAATCCAAAAGCCCTATCAAATACCAACATGGAAGATTCGACCTAGGTTGTAAATTGAAGATCCATGAAGCCATGAAGTAGATTAAAGGTGTACAAGATGATTGGAGCAAGAAAACATCAAGATCTAGCAAGAGGAGACCATTTTCGAGTTTCGAAGGATAGAACCCAAATCTGAACCTAAACCTCTCAAGCAACCTCTTATTTACCCTCTTTAGACCCTCTTAAGCATGATTATAAGGTTGCATGCACGATCAAGTAACCCCTTGTCGATTTTTAGCTCATTTGATGAACTCGGTTTAATGATATGTTAATTTGATGATCAATGCTTGATATTATGATGCTTGTGGAAGATATAACGCTTATATGTTTGCTAAAATTCGAAATTTATGCTTTTTGAACAATATGAGAACATGTTGGTATCTGAAAATGTGGATATATGCTTATACATGATGTTTAGCCACAAGCTAGTTGGATATATGATACTATGAACATGCTGTTAGTAAACTGTGACATGAGCAGAGACGTTTGGTTGTGGTAGACGGATCAAATGGAACCTAATTGATCTGAAATTTAAATATGTTAAACCTTAATTTGTTTGGAAGATTTTGGATTTGGTTTCATGTCTAAATGTTATGTTGTTAGAAAGTTATGTACTCTGCAATATTATGTGTTATTCTGTGTCGCATTTTAAAAATGGTTTTTGAAACTGCATTTATAAATTTCAGAAAATTATAAAATTTTATTTATAGGTTCTAGACACATCACAGAGTCTTCATAAAAAGTTTGAAGTTATTATCATGTGTATTGTGGCCGCAATGAATTTTTAAAGTTATACCCTATTTTCAGATCCGTAGCAAAAATGTTCAGGGAACCCAATCTCCCCCAGTCCATATCTCCCAAAAGAAAAATGATTTTCATAAACTGTCAATTGGAGTATACTCATAAAAAATCCAGTTTCTTCATGTAAAATCTCATGTCTTAATTCTCTGTATATTTCATTCGGAATTGTTTTGAAAATGACATTTTCTAGAATGCATAAATAGGAGTCTTTTAGATTCAAGTCCATGAAATATTTCTAAATTGCATCCAAATGTTTTCTTAAACTTACGTAACATGTTTTCAGAGCTGAATAATGTTTTCAAAATTTCTTTACATAATTTTAAGTCAATAATATGCATTTAGTTATAGGACGTAAACATGTTAGAGAGTCTCATTTCATACACCTTCAAAACAAATAAGAAAGCCACAAGAATTAATATGGTGAGTTTATGACCATATAGATTGTCAAGCATGTTGATAAAATTGGAAGAGCATGATGTATACAAGCTTACATGTTAAAATGAATATTAGCAAGCATGACTATATGTTGAGCCTATGTAAGAGATAATTACCTTGAAGCATGCTAAATGAATTAGATAAGTTAAACATGTATGAGAAGCATGCATGAAATTGATTAGCACATCTAGTAATTAAGTGTTATAATTTAGGTGTTGGTGATTGTGGCCAAGAGGCATCAACTAGTGGTACAAAGTGATCAACTATTGCATAAGACATAAGGTGGGCACTACTTTATCCTATTTCCTTTTTGGTTTGCTTTCCGAAATGATTTCCAAAATTAAAAATAAATGATTTTATTTTTGAAAGCGATGTGTCACTGTTAAATTGTTTTGGTGCTTATAATTGTTAAATGCCACTAGCATTTGGGAGAGATAAGGAGGAGGGATATTGTTGGTCCCTGATCAGAGTCGTGATAAGTACTCGAGGGCTACTTAGCAAATGCAGCGGAATAATAATATTTATCTTGCACTTAGATCTTTTCCAAATATTTAGCTCGAGGTTGGTCTTACGATTCTTTCAGAGGTATACACTAGCAACTTGAGGTGGATGGGTTTTAAATCGATGAACAGAAACAATAAAATAGTAAATAAGAACACAAGATTTATAGTGGTTAGATCTACGTCCACTCCTCAGCCGTATCACTGAGAATTTCTCTAAAAAGATATTTGAAGTACAAGGAATCACCTAACACTTGTAGCAGGCGGTGAACTTTCGAGCCGGCCACTACAAAGCTATCCTCCGTTACTTCGATCTCTTCGATCGGCAGCTGCGGAGAAGTCAAGGGTACACCTTTGTAAAACTCCTCTCTGCTGCAATGGAAGCTTTAGAGTTCCTTCCCGAACTTTTCTGGGGTTTTTGGCAACAGCCCGTGATAGTCAATCTCTTTTCAAAGATGTGACTGCTGGATGCTTCCTAGGATGGAAGGTATCCCTATGATTGATCCTTGAATGAAGTCAAGGAATCTCTTGAATGCAGTGTCAGATATTCAATGTTCGACACTTGATGTTGAGAGCTTCTTCTCTTTTGTGGGCTCTCGACTGACTACTCTCTTTAGCTTTTCGCTTGTCAAATGTATCTTTTGATTTGCAACTATGGTAGGAGAGTGAGTAGTTCGAGTAGTAGTCGTCTCTCTCTGTTGGACTTCTCTTTTATATCTAGAGATTCAAACTTTGAATCTCCATACCCGTTAGACACAACAGTCTTCTTCATCCAAACGAGTTACTTGCTTTTTCTTCCTTTCCGGCATGGTATAGTGCCTTTTTACCTACTTCGGGTAAGGCTTTCGTCCTTTGTTGTACCTTCTGTTTGAACGGGCGTCTTTAGCAAGTGTTTGCTAGGTTTTTTGCTTAGCATTCTATCAGAGAATGCTGGAAACCTTCTGCTAAGTCATTTGACTCTTTGATTGTTAAGTACTTCTAGCAATCTGTCTTCATAGCCAATCTGCTGACTCCTTAGCAGTTGCTTACTCAGCACTTGAGTCTTGGTTCTTGATTTCTATATCTTCTAGCAATCTTTTCCGTAGTAGCGAATGCTGACTCCTTCAGCATTCCACTATCTTCTTACTGTAGTAGCGAATGTTGACTCCTTCAGCATTCTGCTATCTTCATTCTGCTGACTGCTAAGCGAATGCTCCTAGCAGCCTCTTCTTTTCAGCATGTGATTGCTAGCACCTTAGCAATCACTCTTCTTAGCACATGACTACTTTCTTTCTTAGCAGTTATCCTTGTCTGCTGACTTCTCTAGCAGCTACCATCTGTTGAGAATACTTCTTGCATTCTAATCTATTACAACTCGATATTTTTCCTAAACAGGAAATTACACGTGAGTTGCTAGACTATGCTAGACTTCAGCAATGATCGACCAAGCTACTTTGGCTTTGATTCAACAAAACCTATTACAATTTTGATCCAAGGGAAAATTACAACATAATTACTAATAATTTCCCCCTTTTTGGTGCGATCAAAGCCTACTAGTTAATTGCTGAATCTAAGAAGGAAAATTTCTGAGTTTACAAGTGTTCAAATCTAGCAAACTATCTATGATTTTAATCAATTTATATCTTAGCAAGGATTGGTTTAAGAATTTCCCCTCAATAAATGCTGGGAAATATTTCTCGATTAAGATACAAATAAATGCTTCAAAGGAATATGCTAGGAAATCTAGCACCCAATCAAACCAGCAAACATTCACCACCAATCCAAAGACATAAAAACTCAGCATCCACATGTAGTTTTGTTGAATACACAGATAGTGTATTTCAACTAAGACACGCAAAAATATCAGAAGTGGACAATGAGAAATTGTCTAAGTCTGATCCAATTTCATTTATGATTTTGAGCAATTACATGTACAATGAAATTGAAAAAGACCAAAAAGATTACAAGAGCTTGCTAAAAATTTTCAAATGAGCTTTATGAGTCAGGAGGTGGCTTCTTCTGGTCATACTCACCGAATTTGCCAATGGCCATTTGTACGAATTTATCCAAGTATGCTTTGCTTGCTTCACGCTCAGCTGCCTCCCTCTCCAACTACTTTGCAAGCTTCTCATTCTCCATTTCCAACTTCTTTAGCTTCAGCTCAATCTCTTTCTTTTTTAGCTCTTCCTCAGCAATCATGCGCTCTTCTTCAACAACAGCGAGCTCTTCCTCCTCTTTCTTCCTTTGCCCTGCCTCAGCAAGTCTCCTCTCTTCCCCCTCTTTGATCGCATCCAAAAAGGTGATAGAGAAAGAGTTAACAGTTTGCGTGAGCTTCTGCTGGGAGTCAGCGACTTCCTCCTTCATATCCTCCATACTGTTTTTCACACCAGACACATCACACTTCACCTTAACAACATCTGCTCTTACTTCTGACACTTCACTCCTTATCTCCTCTACTTCCTTCCTTATATCGGCAGCTTCCAGAGCCACGCACTCATTTATAGCAAGGGGGAGAGTGGTGGAAAGAGCATGTTGAATGGCGTATTGGACATTAGTGTTAACATAGGAGTGGAAGGTGTGAGAACTTACAGGAATAACATCCATAGCTGAGGTTGTGATTGCTAGCTCTCTGCCACTAGTAGATGGATGAATTTCAGAGATCGGATCAACATCCATGGCTTGAGTTTCATACCAATCGCCCTGCGCCTCAGAATATTGATTTTTAGCAGCTATGCGCTCGGCCTCCTCTGAATTCCATGCCTTCGCCTGTGCCTCATCAAGAGCAGCAACCTTTGCTTCATCGGCATCATCCTTCAAGTATTGAGCTTCTTTAGCCATCCATTCGGCTTCCTCTATCATCCACACATCCTCCAAGGCTTTGGCAAGCTCAGCAGCCCTGGCTTCTTGTCTTTCAGCAGCTTGAGCAGCTTTTGTTATCTCCTAGATATCATCCTCCAAGAAAAGGACAATCAGCTGGTCTTCTCGGCTCTGTTTCTTGGCAATCTCTTCTTGCTCTTGTGCAGCAGCCATCCTGGCTAGCAGCCTTTCTTTCTTTTACGCTTCATGCTCTGCTTGGCGTCTGCGATACTCAGCAGCCGCCTTTGCTTGGCGCTTGGATAATTCAATCTTAGCATCTGAATATCCATCAGGAGCAAATGTGGACTTAGGTAGAGATTGAGAAGTGGAAAACAGCCGATGGGCTCGGATAGCTTGAAGCCTCGCCAACACTTGTTTATCAGAAAATTGTATCATGCCCAGCACTTGATCAATCCAATCATTCACCCATCTTTCCTCCTTCCTCCAGAAATTGAGGCCATTGGTTGTGATCACCAGCATGCACTCTTCGAAGCAGAGTTAATGCATTACATAGTCAAAGAACTTCCACCTCCTAAATTCTTTGCCCAGCACCTTCCCTTCTGGAGTGCTCTCATCCAACTCCACATAAACTACATTTGCAATATTGCGCTCAACCTCTTCCAACACAAACTCTTCAATGTCATAAATCATTGGGAAAATATCAGTATTTACTTGTTCCTCCAGATAAACCGACGCACACCATTGCGCAACACGTCTGATCTTGAATCTCCTTCCTGGTAACTCTTTGAAAGGGACTCGGAGTCTCTCATTGTCGCCTGTTGGGACTTTCCTCAGGAAGCGGGCATCATAAACGTCTTCAGATTCCCTATCAGAAACCGAATTAGAATAGCATGAGGCTAAGAAGCCTGGATCTTGTTCGACATACCCCTTGGGCCATGCCTCAGTAGGAGTTTTGGTGCTAGTCCTTGCCTCAGTAGGAATCTCCGTGCTGGGCCTCGCCTCAGCATTTGACCCTTTAGCTCCAGCAGACATGCCAGCATCGTGCTCAACATTCCGTCCTGATCCAAAGGCTACATCAAATACAACATCCTCCTCAGCACTGCTGTTTCCTCCTTGCGCATCAGCAGGCTCCCTTATCAAGACTCCTCCTTGGACATGAGGGCGGTCTGGGGAATCAAAAACTCCAGCCTCCAACAACATGTCCAAGTCCTGATCTGTCAAGGCGTTGTGTTCGAGCACAATATCTTCAGCAACCATAGATGTGGTAATGGGAACCTTCGCCCTTTTCCTTTCTTAGCATCCGCAGCTGCTGGCCTTCTGGCCTCCTCAGCTGCTCGTGCTACCAACTCAGCAACTTCCCTGGCTACTAGCTGATCAGTAGCTTTCTTCGCAGCACGCTCATCAGCAGCCTTCTTTACTTGCTCAAAATTGCGATCCCTCGCATCAAAAGTGATTTCCTCCATCACTTTCTTGAACTTCTTCTTCTCCTGCAGCTGCCTCGATATCGTCCTCTTCCTCTTTCTTGCCCTTAAAACTTTCAATCTTTCTGATAGTGGTTTAGCAGAAAGGGGAGAATTTGGATCTGCAACAACAGGGGTTTTCTTAGTAGCTTCCTTCTCAGCTGCTGCATTCTCTACGGCTTCTTTTTTAGCAGCTTTAACAAGCTTTCATTGTTTCCTCTTTTTCTTTTCAGGAGAGGCGGCTTCTTTCCTCTTCCTTTTGGGTATTGGCCCTGCAAGCTGACCCAAAACTAGAGCGGGTTGCTCTACTTGCTTTTTAGAAAATATCTCCTCTATTTGCTTGGCAGGAAGATCTCTCAGCTTCTCAAACTCATCAAGATCCCGTAAGCATTTTTTGGTCTCGACGGCCTTCGTAGTAGCGACAATCTCTTCAGCAGTCATTGGGATTGCCTGCTCCAAATGTAGTTCGGCGAGAGTGGTGGAGTCTTCATCTTCCTCAGAAACAGGATTGTTAGGATGAACATTGGATATCCCCCTCAGCCTCCGTGGGTGGGACATGTCTGCTGGGGTTGGTTCCTTCTTCATCTGGAGAATGAAGTCAGTGAAGAGCAGACCCTCACCCCTATCAAGTTCATCCTTCTGGAAGATGGTCTCGATAAACCTACTAATTTTCAGTCCAAAATTGACGTTGGACATGAAAATTCTAGTCTCCTTGAGCTTCAGATTCTTCTTTGCATGGTCCAACCACCGCTCAAAGAAGGATTGTGCTCAATTCCCTTGGACACCATCAACTAATGCCATCATTACGACATACCTCTTTGCTGAAAGCTCAGAATATGAGCCGGCATCACATTGAAACATCTTAATAACTAAATCAGCAAGAAGTTTGAAGTCCTCCCTGAACTGATTTATCGGAGTGGCTACCTTCCACCAATTATTCTTATCTTCCTTCACCTCTGGTCTCTTCCATAAGTACTACCGAGCCTTCATCTCCTCGGTATTTACAACTTTGTAAGTGTATATGCGTTTGCGTGAGTTGCGAAGGCCGAGCATTGAGGCAAAAACCTCAGCGGTTACTATGATAAGAGTTCCGAACACAGAGGTCGTAAATGACTTGTGATCATCAGCGATAACCGCCCTAGCATAAAATTCTGAAACCATATGAGGATGAAACCTCTTAGGTTCTGCGGACAGATATTGAACCACTTCCTCCTTGGCCAAAGTGGTCATTACCCATTCCGGAAACTGTACGGCGACAAGGGGTGTATACAGGATCCGATCCTTCATAATTTGGGCCGCTCGCTTCTAGGCATTTGAGAGCCCTGACTACTCCTTCTTCTTTGCGAGTGTGACGAGGCGAGCATATGAGATTGAATCATCAATATTCTCATTTTTGAAAATCATGGTGAAACCGGGTGCATGCCTCTCATGTAGTGGCGTGCCATCAACAGGTCGAAGGATTAATTTAGGAGGGTTTTCAGGTTCAGTAGGCTTTGGGGTAGAAGAGGAAGATTCAGGATTTTGAGACTTGCTTAAGAAATTTGAAGGATTCAAAGAAATTTGGAGTGTGGAAATTTTGAGAGAGTGAAAGCTAAGGATTCAAATATTCAGATTTCAGAAAGTTTGCTAAATTGATGAAGTATGGTTAATATACCTTGTGAGTGCTAGATCTGACGGTTGGGGGAGAACCGCTTTAGATTCAATCGATGATGCAGGAGACCCGAGTCTCTTCGTATGGTGACCCACGCCCCAAAATGCTCGAGTACTTTTGATGTGTCGGCTCCTGAATTGTCGCAGCCAGTTGCACGCATTAAATGCAGCGTGTCAGACACATTATTTCAAATTCAAATCCTTCCCGCTTTGACTTTCTAGGAGAGTCGGGGATTGCTGAGAGCTTGGACTCAGCAATCTGCTGGCTTAGTAATCCTTAGCACTCATATGAACTATTGAGAGCTTGGACTCAGCATTCAAGTCCTAGCATCCATATATTCTACCATTATCATATGATGATTGCTGACACCACTTGAAATATCATAGCATTCTCATATTGTCTGCTGAGAGCTTGGACTCAGCATACATTTCTTAGCAACCGTCTGTACAACTTGAAGAGAACTATAGCATAGCATTCCAACTAAATGCTGAAAGCTTGGACTCAGCATTCAACCTCTAGCAAATGTCTGAACCACTTGTTGCTATACGTTACATATTACATAGTGTTATATCACTTGTTGTAATATTATATTCCTTAGCAATTGCTGAGAGCTTGGACTTAACAATCAATAGCTTAGCAACCATATCGCAGCAACAAGAATCAGCAACTCGAAAATGTAAGCTAGGATACGTTTATCTCCATCTTCTCTGAAAATCCAAGAAATCCAGAAAGAATGAGAATTAAAACTCATTCATCCACAGCATCGTCTATCTCCATGTTGGGAATTATTTGTAAATAATTCCCTTAAATCAAAATTGTAAAAGGTTTTGTTAAATTAAGGCCTTAGTAGTTTGGTCGATCATTGCTGAATTCTAGCATAGTCTAGCAACTCCTATGTAAAGTCTTGTTTAGGAAAAATATCAAGTTGTAATAGATTAGGAAGTGCTTGAGAAGATTGCTGAAGGATTCAGCAAATGGAACGAAGGAAATCAAATCAAGCAACTTCGGAATGCTAGAAGAGTTTTCAGCAGATGGTAGCTGCTAGAGAAATCAGCAGACAAGAATGACTACTAGAGATGATAGCGGTCAAGTGCTAAGAAGAATGATTGCTAAGGCATTAGCAATTATATGCTAAGAGGAGACTGCTAATCGGAAGCAAAGAAGATAGCAAAATGCTACAGGACTTAGCATTTGCTAATGCTCAGCAGTCAGAAACAAAAGGTAGCAGAATGCTAAAGGAGATAGCATTCGCTAGCATACAAGCAGATTGCTAAGGAATAGCAATCAACAGTCAAGACCAATATGTTGAAATACGCATATGCTGATAGAGTCGGCAGATTGAAAAGCGGATTGCTAGAAGAACGTAGTAATCAGAAAGTTTAGCAGATCGTTCCAGCATTCACCGAGAATGCTAAACAAGGAAGATATCTAACAACGATCTCTAAATACAACCGTTCTGACAAAGGTACAGTGAAAAGTGAAAAGCTTTCCCGAAGTAGGTCGGAAAGTACTGTACGACGCCGGAAAAGATGAATAAAGTCGAACCCTTTTTGGACGAAGAAGCTGTTGTGTCCAATGGGTCTGGAGATTCAAAGTTTGAATCTCTAGATATAAAACTCTAAGTCCAAACCAGAGAGACAACTACTGCTTCCATTACTCACGAACTAAGGAACCTCAACCACATCTGAAAAGGCATTTAAAGTGAGATTCCTTTGACAAGCAAAAAGTGAGAAAGTAGTCAGTTGAGAGCACGAGACTTAAAGCATTCAAAGCACTCAACAACCGTAGTGTCCCCAGCTTGAAGATCTGACACTACACTCAATAGATTCCTTGACTTTGCTCAAGAATCTTCAATCATTGGGATACTGATCGCTAAATTATTTAATAAGCGACTTAGCAAAGCTAATAATATAGCGGCAAATAAAATTATCGATCCCACAGGGAATGAAACGACGAAAAATCCTAAATACTAAATCAGATGTTCTTAAAATACTGGTTAGGAGAAGCAAAGTTTTTGGTTTTGGTTGTTTTGCAAATCATAATCCTTGTAAGTAAAAAGTAAACAGTAAATTAAAATACTTTGGTTGAAAACGGTTATGAGAAATACAGATTCTAGGGATATCTCCTTATCAAGTATGACATGAATGAATAAATTGATTATTTCCCAATTTTAATTCCTCTTCGTAGTGAAACATCAGAAAAGTATTACGAACTTCTTTGTTGGACAATTCGTAAAGTAGATTAATCAATTACCTATCTCCGCTCGGTCTCAAGATAAATTAATTAACTCCAAAGATCTATAGATTTGTCCCTACAATCAATCTCCTTCAGTTACGACAAGAAATCAGATTATATTGTGAAAATCTATTTCGATTGAAAACTATTATAGTTACGTCTCAAGTAATCAACTAGTTAATCCTAAGATGTGGCCAACAAACTCAAGATTATGAATTAAACTCAGATTTCACAAACTACGAAGGGAAAGGGAAAATAATTCAATTAATCAAAACATGCATATAATGATAATTCGAACCCTAGAATCTGAGGAAAAGATTAGTTACACATATTCAGAGTAATATTCATCATAGAAAAATACAACCTGAATTGCATAAAAACTTGGATCTGAATGTCTTCCCACAAAATTCTGTCTTCAAACATAAACTCTAAAAACTCTTGGAAATCTCTCAAAATCTGAAATCTGGAATAAAACATACCTAAAAATCGAAATTACTAGGATATATATAGAGGTGGAGGTGTATCATATCAAATCTAGGGCTAAAGATATGAAAAACTCGAATTCAGCCAATTTCCCGTGCCAGCAGGTCCGCGTCGATCGACGCGGCATCCCCGTCGATCGACGTGGAAAAATGAGGTCAGCCCCTTCTGCGCGGTCTCACGGTTTTGGCCATAACTTCCTCTCCCAAACTCCGATTGACCCGATTCTAGTTGCGTTGGAGAACTAACTCAAAGCTTAATCCATTTCCATGCGCCAATAGCCCGAATTCCTCTTGTGGAAGAACTCTTCACTGCTACTCTTACACGTCACTACTTTCGGAACGGTTTTCTCGTGAATTTAAGCCTAAAACCTGCACAAATATCAAAATACGCCTAACACCACCTAATATTGACTCATGCATAAAATATATATATAAACTCAAAAAAACTACATAAAATAGTATCAAAATAATATAGATAAGTGAGTGAAATAATGAACTTATCAAATACCTTCCAATCATAGGAAACATCCAGCAGTCACATCTCTGAAAAGAGATTGACTCTCATGGGCAAAAGCCGCAAAACCAGACAATGTTCAAAGAGAACTATAAAATCTCCATTACAGCGAAGGACAAGTTTTACGAAGGTGCGCCCTTGACTTGGCCGGAGCTGCAGACTAGAAGATTGAAGCATCGGAGGATAGCTTTGTAGTGGCTATGTCGAAGGTTCAATACCTGCTACAAGTGTTTGGAGAATCCTTGTACTTCAATATCTTTTTAATATATTCTTAACGATACGACTAAGGAGTGGACGTAGCTCTATTTGATCGAACCACTATAAATATTGTGTGTTCTTTACTGTTTTATTACTTACTGTTTGTGTGGTGATTTGAAACCTAGCAACAATAGTTTCTAGAGTATTTGCTTGAAAGAAACCCTAATTTCTACATCGAGCTAAGACACTTATAAGAACTTAAGTGCAAGATAATCTTTAAACTTTCGCTGCATTTGTGTGTGTTGGTTGCTAGCTATTCACCACGACGACTCTGATCTGGGACCAACAAGTGGTATCAGAGCGGTAGGCCGAACGATCGACTGCTTGTGAGTCGCTTTAAGACCAAATCTGTGTTTCTTCCTTGCACCTGTATTTTGTTCTTTTATTGATCTAGCTCATGTACTCTAAGGTTGCCAAGATGAATCATACTTTGCCAAAGTATACCAAGGAGAAGTTTAATTCGTGATAGAAGATAGCCACTATCAAGCTCCAGTGTATACATCTAGAGATGGCGGATGTTCTTGCTAAAGGACCCATAAAGATTATGAAGGTCAACCCCTTCGATGGTCCAGTTGTTGAAGGTCAACCGAGACCTCCGCAGATTATCGAGAAGAAGTTTGATAAGTATACGGTGGAAGATAAGAAAATAGCTCAGTTGGAGCACTTAGCAAAGAAGCTAATCCTTGATTCCTTGTCGTTGTTAATGTCAGACAAAGTGTTAGATTTTGATACAGCCAAAGAAATGTGGGATTATGTCTGTGAGTCTTCCCAGGAGACCGATCAGATGAAGCGCAACAAACTATAGGTAGCTGTTGATAAATATGAATATTTCTCTAAGGTTGCAGGAGAATCTATCCAAGCTATGGAAGAAAGATTCAACACCATTGTCGGAGAACTCTAGAATCTGGGCAAGACGTACGATAATGGTGAGATGAATAACAAGATCATCTTAAAGCTCTTTCCACGGGAGGATAGGTTCATGAAGATGACGAGCTTGAGCGAGAAAAACCTTTGCCAAATGACCACATCTATGGTATTTGCTCAACTCAAAACTCATGAATTTGTTATACAACAATCAAAGAAGAATGAAGCCGCTGTTGCAAAGACTTCGTTTTCAAATGTTGTGCCCCCGGAGGATCTAGCATTCTTCGTGAAAAGAGATGCTGGAAAATGGAAGACAAAGAAGCCTTTCCGTCCTCATGAGAGATCAACTCCTGCTTCTCCAGCAAAGGAAGTAGTTCCACCCTCCAGCATGTAGCCTGAGGATCTGAAGATAAGTGAGCTCGAAGAGCAAATGCGAAAGCTTCAGAAGTTGATGCTGGAAGCCAAAGCTGAGAAAGAAGCAAAGGAAGCCAAGCATACTTCATCATCCTCTCGTTCCACAGAGAGAAAGTCAAGGACATGCTTCGAATGTAATTCTCTAGATCACCTTAAGCATGAATGTCCAAGGGTAAGTCAGGAAGAAAGAGAGCGCCTCGAACAAAGGTTTGAGAGAAGAGCGGTTCGAGCGGTCACAAGAGCATTGCTGACCAAGGCCGAAGTGCTAGACATTCATGTTAATGTGGAAGAGCACTATTCCTCGGAGGAAGATGATGAGGAAGCTCTGCTAGTCTTGATGGCCGATATTGTTGAAGATCAGTTTGCTGATGCTGAACAGAATGCTGAATCGGCTCTAGCAGTCGATGCGAATGAGGTACCATCTACTAGCATTTCTAGTTTAGCAATCATGCATGAATCGGAGGAATCTTTTCTAGATTCTGAGGATGATTATCTCACAAAGCTTTCTATTGGATTTTCAAAGATTTATGAAATAAATAATGCTATCGTTGGAGAAAACACCTCACTCAAACTTAAAGTTACATATTTGACCGAGGAAGTTGAAAGACTATGGTCTGAAAGTGAGGATTTTTCAAAACTTAAAGCTGATTTCTCCAAGCTATCTGAAAATTTTCAAAATCTTGAAAAGGAGAATCTTGATTTAAAGAGCAAACCTAAAGAGGATTGTATTTGCGCTTACACATCCAGCAAGGCAGTTCTTAGTGCCATTGTGAGCCAACAAAGGAAACATTCTGATAAATCAGGATTTGGCCTTGGTTGTGAAGCAAAATCCTCTAACGGAGCCTTGAATAAGAATGCTGAACTTTCTAAGCAGAGAAAGACTTTATTCGTCTCTGCTGGAAAAGTCAATGCTGACAAAGGTAAAGGAAAGGTAGATGCTGAGTCGTCAACTGCTAAGCAGACAAATTGGCATAGCAAGCATGCTTCTGCTGGTCCTCAGCAGAATGCTCAGAGGATACCTGCTAGGCTTGTTATTGCTAAATCTCAGCAGAATACACCGAGAGTGCCTGCTAAGCATACATCTGCTGGATCTCAGCATAATATCTAGAAGGTGTATGCTAGATCTGACTCAGCAGTACCAAGGAGGAATGCGGAGCATTATACTTCAAATGCTAGAATAGCATATCCTTCCTTCACTAAGGGCAAGCAGGTAGCATACCATGCTGTAAGACCGCAGTACCCTAAGTACACACCACATAGGAAGAACACCTATGTGAGGCCCGAGTCCAATAAATTTCCATTTCAAAGGACTAGGAATGCTAAGCACAAAACTTAACCTAGATATAATTCTGCAAAGCATGTGTATCCAAAGATTGAGAACATTGTGAAGAGTGATATCAAGAAGCCAATCTTGAAAATCATGAAAATGTGGGTTCCAAAAGGAACTATGATCCACGCTAATCCCGCAGGACCCGATGCTAAGCGGGTACCTAAATCAATGTTTTGATTGTTTTGCAGGGACAAGATCAAAGTGCGAAGACATCAAGTATGTCAAATGAGTGGATCCTAGCAGCTGTTCAGCGCACATGACCGGGGATGAAGAGTTGTTCTTAGACATTCAAAGAATTTACGGCCCCACAGTCATGTTTGGTGACAACAGCAAAGGCAGAGTGATTGGGAGAGGATGCATAGAGTGAAATGGACCAAGAATTATCAATGTTGTGCTCGTATCCAATCTCAAACACAATCTGCAAAGTATTAGCCAGCTATGCAAAAATGGGTATACCATTTCTTTCATTAATACTGGTTGCTCTATTGCTGACAATGCTACATGTGAAGTAAAGCTTAGAGGCATCCGAAAGGGTGGCCTATATATTTTTGATTGGCAAAGTGGCCAGCAACATTCTTGTTTTGTAGCATTGAACAGGGAGGAAACCAATTGGCTATGGCATAAGAGGCTGACCCACCTTAATTTCAAGACTATCAACCACCTAGCCAAGCACAAGTTTGTTGAAGGATTGCCTGCTGAGACTTTCCGAAAGGAAGGTGTGTGTAAAGCTTTCCAGCAAGGGAGGCAGACCAAGGCATCCTTTAGATCAAACCCGGAGAAGGCCACTTCAGAGAGGATCCTAGAGTTCATGCACATGGATCTATTTGGCCCAGTCACTCCAGCCACTGTAAGTAAAAAGGTTTATACACTTGTGGTTGTTGATGACTTTTCCAGGTATACATAGGTTCGTTTGCTGAGAACCAAAGACGAAGTGAAGGTCATCCTACCGGAGCTAATCCTCAAGGAGCAGAATAGCAAAGAGGTTACCGTGAAGAAGATTAGATCTGATAATGGGACCAAGTTTTGCAATGGGATCTTGATGGATTTTTGCGCTGAAGCTGGTATCGGGCATGAAAAGTCCACTGCTAGGACTCCCCAGCAGAACGGTCTAGCAGAAAGAAGGAACAGGACCTTGAAGGAAGCTGTGCAATCTATGCTAGCCGATTCCGGTCTTACTGGAAAATATTGGGGCGAAGCAGTCATGACAGCTTGCTATAGACAAAATAGGAGCGCAATCAATGGCAGATTCAATAAGACTCATTATGAAGTGTACAATGGTCGTAAGCCTTCTATTACACATCTTCGTGCTTTCTGTTTGACATGTTATATTCATAACAATGGGAAGTCGAAGCTTAACACTTATTCGCCTAAGTCTGATGAAGGTGTGTTCCTAGGATATGGACACCCATCTTACGAAGTTTATCGAGTGTTAAACAAGACGACTCAAGTTGTGGAAAAAAATGCAATGTTATTTTTTATGAATCTACTTTAGTGCGCAGAGCTATAAGAGAGAAAAAGGATAGCAATCATGAGGCTAATGATGTCCATGGTCAATAGATCTTGAATTCTTTCGAAAATATGAAGATTGACCTAACTAAGTCTATGAGTGGTTGTAATCCAATCCAGACTCACTCAGTCGGTGACCAGACTGCTGACCAGGCTGGTGATGCTAATTATCATGCTGAGGCCACCCACCAATTTATCTTAATGATAATTTGGAGGTTATGGGATCGCTTGATGAAGAAGATGAAGATATCCCAAATCCAGTAGGAGACACTGAAGGAGGTTTAGGCGTTGTTGAAGATGTTCCCAAATAAGATGCTGAGCATTTAGATGCTGAAGTTCCACCTGCTGAGAATCTAGCTGCTGAGGATCCGATTGCTGAGATTCCTGATGCTGCTATTCCGGATGCTGAGTTACCCGTTGCTGAACCCCAAGTGGATGCTGAAGAGAATGTTGTAGCAGACAACAATCTAGAAGGCGATGCGAGTGCTGAAACCTCAGCACCCAACAATCCGAAGCCAATATGGCTAAGAGATCACCCCTTAGATGCTGTGATCAATGATGTCAATGATCCAGTCAGGACGAGACAAGGCAATGCTATGTTGGCATGCTATATATCGCATGAATAGCCATCCTAAGTCGAAGAAGCCTTACAAAATCCAGATTGGGTGAATGCTATGCAAGAGGAGCTTGCTGAGTTCATGCGCAATCATGTTTGGGATTTGGTGGATAGACCCGAACATCAAAGCGTCATTGGGACAAAATGGGTTTTCAAGAACAAGAAAGATGAGTCAGACTATGTCGTCAGAAGTAAAGCTCATCTAGTAGCAAAGGGCTATAGATAATGCGAAGGACTTGACTACGATGAGACGTTTGCTACGGTCGCTCAGTTGGAAGCAATAAGATTATTCCTTGCATATGCGGCGCGTCATGAATTCTATGTGATGCAAATGGACGTAAGTAGTGCTTTTCTAAATGGTGAACTCAAGGAAGATGTCTACGTTGACCAACCACCAGGCTTCGAACAAGGAAACCAAGTGTACAGGCTAAGGAAAGCCTTATCTGGTTTGAAGCAAGCACCGAGGGCTTGGTATGGAACATTATCAAAGTTCTTGCTAGACAATGGTTTCATGAAAGGGAAAATCGATCAGACTCTCTTTCGCGTCAAGGACGAAGGAAGTATCTTACTTGTGCAGATATATGTCGATGATATTATATTCGGCTCGAGGAATCAAAGCTTATGTGATAAGTTTTCGGAGCTGATGCAAAGTAATTTCCAAATGAGTATGATGGGAAATATGTCCTACTTTCTCGGATTACAAGTCCAGCAATCGAGTGATGGAATCTTCATTCACCAAAGGAAGTACACTCGTGATCTAATTGCTAAGTATTGCCCCGAAAAAACAAAAAGCTTAAGGATTCCTATTAGCACAAGCTACCACATAAGCCTTGATGAAAGAGGAGAACCTGTGAATTCTACGTTATATAGAGGTATCATCGGATCCTTGCTCTACTTAACTGCTAGTTGCTATGCTCAAGTCTTGTGGATTCAGCAGCAATTGCAAGATTATGACATTCCTCCTGAATGTGTGCCGGTCTACTGTGACAACAATAGTACTATTTGCATAACAAAGAACCCCGTTCATCACTCACGGACGAAGCATATTGATATCCGACATCACTTCATTTGAGATCATCAAGAGAAGAAGGATATTGATGTTCAATATATATGCACTGAAGATCAGCTAGCAGATATCTTCACGAAGCCGCTTGCTGAGGCCAGATTTAAGGAGTTATGTCTGAAGTTAGGCCTCATGGAGCTAGAAGATGCTGTCGATGAATGACTTGTTATTCTTATTCTTTCTGGATTTCTTGGATTTTCGAAGAAGATGGAGATAAGCGTATCCAAGCTTACGTTTTATGTTGCTGAAGAGTGTTTTTGAGATATGTCTGCTAAGTAACTGGATGCTGAGTCCTAGCTCTCAGCAGATCCTAAGAGGTTTTCTCACAATAAGTGATTCAGACGTCTGCTAGAAGGTGAATGCTGAGTCTGAGCTCTTTGCATTTCGATATATTGCTATGATATATTATTTAGTAGGACAGACGGTTGCTAGCAAATTGAATGCTGAGTCTGAGCTCTCAGCAGTTAATATGTTTACTAAAGATTTCCAAGGCTAGCAGATTGCTGAGTCCTAGCTCTCAGTAGTCTCTCGAAGTCAAAAGCGGGAAGGATTTGAATTTGAAATGATGTGTCCAACACGCTGCATTTAATGCATGCAACTAGCTGCGTCGAACCAGGAGGCAACACGTCAAACAGACTCGAGTTCATGGGGGAGTGGGCTACCATACGAAAGGTCTCGTCGATCCTAAACCATCGATTGAATTTGAAAAGGCGTTTCCCCAGCCATTGGATTATTACTCAGAAGGTATAAACATCTCACTTCATTCTACATTCAAACCTTTCTGAAATTTGGGATATTCGAATCTTTAGCCTTTTCTCTCAAAACTCCCAACTTCTCTCTGAAAATTTTCTTCCAACTTAGAAAGTCTTTTGTTATGGCTGCTAATCCTGAATCCCCCACACACTCTCAACAATCCGACTCCCATACACACACTGATACATTCGATTCCTCTACAGAATCCGGAATCCCCATCCATTCCCTTACCCAAGACATAACCCTGCATGAGCGGTGGGCACCGGAGTATACAGGGATAGTGAAGAAAGAAGATGTAGAAGATGAGATTCCCTACGGTCAACTGGTGGCGATGGCCAAAAAGAAGGAACAATCTGGCTTATCCAGAAAACAGATGAGGGCGGCACAAATCATGAAGGACCGCATTCTGTACACTCCTCTCGCCGCAGTAAAATTCCTAGAATGGATCATGGAAGCCCTGACAAAGGCAGGGGTCATTGCTTACTTGTTAGCAGAACCATTGTGGTTCCATCCACACATGGTTTCTGAGTTTTATGCGCGTGCTGTGGTGGATGAGGCAACCAAGAAGTCCTTCAAGACTTCGGTCTTTGGAACCATTTTTGAGGTGAATGTAGAGATTTTGGCTGCTAAGTTTGATCTACCCAACAAAGGTGAGTGCATTGCTGCATATAAATTGAATGATTTAGCCGAAATGGAGAAGAGATGGAAAGCATGGAAGAAACCAGAGTTGGTGAAGGATTAGAAGGGAATGACGATCACATTTAAGGTTGCCACTCTGATCAACCAATTCCAAGATGAGTACAAGACTCTTGCTGAGTTGGTGATTAAGATGTTCCAGTGTGATGCTGGTTCGTACTCAGAAATGTCTGCGAAGAAGTATGCGGTGATGATGGCATTGGTGGATAGAGTGAAAGGTAATTGGGCAGAGTTCTTCTAGGAGCGCTAGTTAGAACATGCCAGGAAGAATCTGAAGATCAAGGAGGATGGTGTATTCACATCAAATGTGAATTTTGGTTTGAAAATTAGTAAGTTTACTGAAATGTTTTTCCTTAGGAAGAGGGTTGATAGAGGCGAGAAGCTCCTTCCGACTGATTTCATTCCGAGGATAAAGAAGACACCAACTCTGGTCGATCCCACCGACCGATTATTTTGAAGGGTAAGACGAATGTTGATCCGAAGGTTCCCACATCTCTTGAAGATCCCCATCATAGCAAGTTAGCATTCCAGAGGCTGGAGCAGGCAATTGGTATGACTCCGAAGGAGATAGCAGCTGCTCAGAAGTTTGTTGAGCAGATTGAGGAAATAATGGCAAAGAAGCAAGCAGAACTACAAACAAAAACTTTGGGTCAGATGGCGGTGCCAATTCCCAAGAGAAAGAGATCAGATATTGCATCTCCAGAGAAGAAGAGGACACGCAGACGGCTGGTCAAGCCTGTTGAAAGAGAGAAAGCTGAGAAGGAAGCAGCAGAGAAGGACGTTGTTAAGAAGAAAGCTGAGGACACTCCTCTCTCTGAAAGACCTCTTGAAGAAAGATTGAAAGGCATAAGGAAGAGGAAAGCTCAGAAAAAGGAGCAGGACAAGAACAAGCATAAGAAGGAGATTGAGAGAATTACTTTCGAAGCAAGGGATAGGAACATCGAGCAGGCCAAGGCGGCTGCTGAAGAACGGGCTGCTAAGAAGGCGGCTGCTGATCAGCAAGCAGCCAAGAAAGCTGCTTCATTGATAGCAAAAGCAGCTGAAGACCCACGAAGGCTGGCAGTTGATGTTGCTAAGAAAGGAAAGGAAAAGGTAGTTCCTGCTGTTCCCATTCCAACCCCAGCAATAACAGAGGAGATTGTCATTGAGCATGAGGCCATGACAGATCAAGACCTTGAGAGGCTACTGGAGACCGGAGCTTTTAGTGCTCCAAACTAGGGGTGGCAATTCGTGCGTGTTGGGTCGTTATCGCGTCAACACGATAGTGACACGACCCATTAAGGTCCGACACGAACACGGTCTGTTAAGGATATGCTCGACACGAACACGACACAACCCATTAAGCCTCAAACACAAACACGACACGAAGACGATATTGACCTGTTAAGAACCCGATCTGATAACACGATATTGACACGAACACGACACGTACACGATATTGACCTATGAAAATTGTTAAATTAGGTTGATAAATGAAAAAATAGTAGCAATAATAATTATAAAATAATAAAATATATTATTTATTAATTTCTTAGTGGGTAACACGAACACGAACACGACACGAATACAACACAAAACACGATATATTATATGATAACACGAACACGACACAAAACACGATACGTTATCGGATAACACGAACATGACACGAAAATTTCGTGTCCTTATTGGATCGACACGATAATGACACGAACCCATTAAGGCTCAACACTAACCCATTATTATCGTGCGGGTTCGTGTCGGGTTATAGTGTCATGTCGAAAATTGCCACCCCTACTCCAGACCGCCCTCAAGGAGGAGTCTCGTTGAAGGAGCCTGCTGTGGAGCAAGACGATGACAGTAGTGATGAAGAAGTAGTGTTCAATGAAGCCTCAGGCTCTGGACTGAATGCTGACGCCCCTGCTAGCACATCTGCTGGAGTTGTAGTGACTGCTGCTGAGAAGCCTAGCATGGAGGTTCCTGCTGCTGATAGGCCTAGCACGGAGACGCCTGCTGAGGCGAGGCCCAGCACAGAGGATAATTCTGAAGAGAGACGAGCAGCGGAGGAGCAGAGGGAACCAATGCTGAGGAAGGTCCCTCCTCTAGTGAAATTGAAAAAAAATGAAGGCTTCCTCACTTCATGCTTTTCTGATTCTGACTCCAATGGCGAGTCAGATGATGTTTTTGATGCAAAACATCTACGGAAGATCCCGACAGGAAATAATGAGCTGCAACGAGTACCCTTCAACGGACTTCCTGGAAAGCAATACAACTTGAGGAGAATCTCTCAATGGTGTGCTCCGATATCTTTTGAAGAGCAGGTAAACTCTGATTTCTTTCCCATGTCCTATGATATAGAAGAGTTTATCACTTGGGAAATAGAGAGAGATATCGCGGAGGTATTCTCGGGGGAGGTAGATGACGGTACCCCAGAAGGAGAAGTTCTCGGACACGAGCTAAGGCGATGGAAGATGTGTGACTACATAATGTGTGAGCTCTGCTTCGAAGAACGGATGCTGCTGATAGCCAGGAAAGGACTTAACTATTGGCGACAGGAGGAGAATTGGACAAATGATTGGATGGATCAGGCTTCCCTCACCAAGCAATACACTGATAAACAAGTCCTTGCCAGACTTCAGGCTATCAAAGCTCACCGAAGGATCTGACCCACTCATACATTGCAGAAGTCTACGTTTGCTCCTGATGGGCACTCAGATGCTCACACTCAGCTCTCCAAACGTCAAGCCAAAGCTGCTGCTGAGTATAGAAGGCGCCAAGAAGAGTACGCAGCATAAAAGAAAGAGAGGTTGCTAGCCCGAATGACTGCTGCCAAGGAGCAGGAAGAGCGCGAGGCCAAGAACCTTGAGATTACCGTGCATCGCAACAGAGAAGCAGAAATGTGTGCATATCTCCTGGACCTCGAGCTCTTGGAAGTCTGGAAGTCAGAGGAAGCTGAATGGATTGCTGAGGCTCTGGAGAAGGCTTGAAATTCCGAGGAGGCGGAGTGCATAGAAGCTAGAATCAATACCTCAAAGAACAGAGCGAATGGTTTGAAGAAGCTATGGACATTGAGCCTATTTCTGAAGTCCATCCATCATCTAGCAGTGGAGCACTTGTCATCACATCATTTACTATGGATGTTCTTCCTATAAGTTTCGATGCTTTTCAAACTTTTGTCAATGCTGCTGTGCAACATGATATCAAGCATGCTCTCTCCACCTCTATTCCCCATGCTGTCAATGAGAAAGTGGCTCTCCAAACTGCTGATATAAGGAGGGACGTAGAGGAGATTAGGAGTGAAGTATCAGATGTGAGAGCTGATGTTGCTGAAGTGAAACATGATGTTGCTGAAGTAAAGACAAACATGGAAGTGCTAAAAGACGATGTTGCCGAGTCCCAGCAACAGATGGCACAAACAGTTACTTCTTTTTCCTCCACCTTTATGGTTGCGCTCAAAGAGGGGGAAGAAAGAAGACTTGCTGAGTTAGAGCAGAGGAAAAAGGAGGAAGAAGCACTTGCTGCGGCTGCTGAAGAGCGCAGACTTGCACTTGAAAATTTGAAGAAGCAAGAAATGGATCTGAAAATCAAGATGCTGGAGATGGAGAACGAGAAGCTTGCTAAGCAGCTTGAAAGAGAAGTCAAGGAGAGGGAGGCTAGCAAGGCGTATCTCAAGAAGTTCATGCAGATGACAGTGAGCAAATTTGACGAACTGGACAAAGGGAAGAAGCCAGCTCCTGACTCCTAAATTTCTTAGCAAACCTTTTGTACATTCTTTTTTGTCTTTTGCGATTTCATTGTACATGTAATGATCAATCATAAATGAAATTGGATCAGATTTAGACAATTTCTCATTGTCCACTTCTGATTTTTTGTGCGTGTCTTAGTTGATATACACTTTTTGTGTATTCAACAAAAATGCATGTCGATGCTGAGATTACTTGTCCTTGGATTGATTGTAAATGCTTGCTGAATTTAATTAGGTGCAAGAATTCCTAGCATATTCCTCGCAGCATTTACTTGTGTTTTTAATTGAAAAATATTTCCCAGCACTTGTTGAGGGGGAATTTTATTAAAATCAATCCTGCTAGAATATAGCTTTGATACTTAGAAATTTTTTTTGTAAACTCAGACATTTTTCCACTTAGATTCAGCAAGTTATAGTAAGCTTTGATCGCACCAAAAAGGGGGAAATTGTTGGGAATTATTTGTAAATAATTCCCTTAGATCAAAATTGTAAAATGTTTTGTTGAATAAAAGCCTTAGTAGTTTGGTCGATCATTGCTGAATTCTAGCATAGTCTAGCAACTCCTATGTAATGTCCTGTTTAGGAAAAATATTGAGTTGTAATAGATTAGGAAGTGCTTGAGAAGATTGCTGAAGGATTCAGCAAATGGAACGAACGAAATCAAATCAAGAAACTTCAGAATGCTAGAAGAGTTTTCAGCAGATGGTAGCTGCTAGAGAAATTAGCAGACAAGAATGTCTGCTAGAGATGATAGCGGTCAAGTACTAAGAAGAATGATTGCTAAGGCGTTAGCAATCATATGCTAAGAGGAGACTGCCAATCGGAAGCAAAGAAGATAGCAAAATGCTACAGGACTTAGCATTTTCTAATGCTCAGCAGTCAGATACAAAAGGTAGCAGAATGCTAATGGAGATAACATTCGCTAGCATACAAGCAGATTGCTAAGGAATAGCAATCAGCAGTCAAGACCGACATGCTAAAATACGCATCTGCTGAAAGAGTCAGCAGATTGAAAAGCGGATTGCTAGAAGAACGTAGTAATCAGAAAATATAGCAGATCGTTCCAGCATTCTCCGAGAATGCTAAACAAGGAAGATATCTAAGAACAATCTCTAAATACAATCGTTCTGACAAAGGTACAGTGAAAAGACAAAAGCTTTCCCGAAGTAGGTCGGAAAGTACTGTACGATGCCGGAAAAGACGGATAAAGTCGAACCCCTTTTGGACTAAGAAGTTGTTGTGTCTAACGGGTCAGGAGATTCAAAGTTTGAATCTCCAGATATAAAACTCTAAGTCCAAACCAGAGAGACAACTACTGCTTCCATTACTCATGAACTAAGGAACCTCAACCACATCTAAAAAGGCATTTATAGTGAGATTCCTTTGACAAGCGAAAAGTGGGAAAGTGGTCAGTTGAGAGCACGAGACTTAAAGCATTCAAAGCTCTCAACAACCGTAGTGTCCCCCACTTGAAGATCTGACACTACATTCAATAGATTCCTTGACTTTGCTCAAGAATATTCAATCATTGGGATACCTTCCAATCATAGGAAGCATCCAGCAGTCACATCTCTGAAAAGAGATTGACTCTCACGGGCAAAAGCCGCAAAACCAAACAAAGTTCGGAGAGAACTATATAATCTCCATTACAACGAAGGACAAGTTTTATGAAGGTGCGCCCTTGACTTGGCCGGAGCTGCGGACGAGAAGATTGAAGCATTGGAGATAGCTTTGTAGTGGCTAGGTCGAAGGTTCACTACCTGCTACAAGTGTTCGGCGAATCCTTGTACTTCAATATCTTTTTAGTGTATTCTTAGCAATACGGCTATGGTGTGGACGTAGTACTATTGGATCGAACCACTATAAATATTGTGTGTTCTTTACTATTTTATTACTTACTGTTTGTGTGGTGATTTCAAACCTAGCAACGATATTTGCTAGAGTATTTGGTTGAAACAAACCCTAATTCCTACCTCAAGCTAAGACACTTATAAGAACTTAAGTGCAAGATAATTTTTAAACTTACGCTGCATTCGTGTGTGTTGGTTGCTTGCTATTCACCACGACGACTTTGATCTGGGACCAACACTCCATGAGACTTAACTTCAGACACAACTTTTTGAATCTGGCCTCAAAAAGTGGCTTTGTGAAAATATCAACAAGCTAATCTTCAGTGCATATATATTGGACATCGATATCCTTCTTCTCTTGATGATCTCTGATAAAGTGATGTCGGATATCTATATGCTTCGTCCTTGAATGATGAACGGGGTTCTTCGTTATGCACATAGCACTATTGTTGTCGCAGTAGATCGGCACGCATTCAAGAGGAATGTCATAATCTTGAAGTTGCTGCCTAATCCACAACACTTGCTCACAACAACTTACGGCTGCTACATATTCTGCTTCGGTTGTAGACGTAGCCATTGAGTGTTGCTTCTTGCTAAACCAACTTATTAGCTTATGTCCAAGAAATTAGTTGGTGCCACTTGTGCTCTTTTGATCAATCTTGCACCCTCCAAAGTCTAAGTCTAAATAACCACTGAGTGCTAGCCCAACAGACCTTGGATTCCGAATTCCTAGACCTTCGGTGCACTTGAGATATTGAATTATCCTCTTAACAGTATCTAAATGCGACTTCTTTGGATTTGCTTGATATCTCGTGCAGACTCGTCCAACATATGAAATGTCTGGTCTACTAGTTGTTATGTAAAGTAGAGAACCGATAATACCTCGGTAAAGCGTAGGATTCACATCATCTCCTTCTTTCTGAAGAGCAGCTTGGCAGCTTGTACTCATTGGAATCCTTAAGCTTTTCGTCTTCTCTGGGCAGTACTTAGCAATCAGATCTCTTGTATACTTTCTTTGATGTACAAAGATCCCTTCACTCGATTGCTGTACTTGGAGTCCGAGAAAGTAAGACATATTTCCCATCATACTCATTTGGAAATTACTTTGCATGAGCTCTGAGAACTTCTCACATAGCACTGGATTCCTAGAGCCAAAGATAATGTCATCGACATATATTTGCACAAGCAGAATACTTCCTTCATCCTTGATACGAAAGAGAGTCTGATCTATCTTCCCTTTCTTAAATCCATTATCCAGCAGGAACTTAGATAAGGTTCCATACCACGCCCTTGGTGCCTGCTTCAAACCATATAAGGCTTTCCTTAGCCTATACAGTTGGTTTCCTTGCTCGAAGCCTGGTGGTTGCTCAACATAGACTTCATCCTTGAGCTCACCATTCAAAAAGGCACTTTTCAAGTCCATATGCAGGACTGAAAACTCATTGTGGGCTGCATAAGCGAGGAATAACCTGATTGCTTCCAATCGGGCGACCGAAGCAAACGTCTCATCATAATCTATTCATTTGCATTGTTTGTATCCTTTGGCTACTAGACGCGCTTTGTTCCGGATGACCATTCCCGATTCATCCTTCTTGTTCTTGAAAACCCACTTGGATCCAATAACACTTTGATGCTCGGGTCTGTCCACAAGAACCCAAACCTCATTGCACGTGAACTCTGCTAGCTCCTCCTGCATAGCATTCACCCAATCTAGAGATTGTAGAGGATCTTCAACTTTCGTAGGCTCTTCATGCGAAATGTAGCATGCTAGCATCGCATTTCCTTGTCGCGTCCTGACTGGATCATTGACGTCATCAATGACAACATCTAGGGGGTGATCACGTTGCCATCTCGGTCTTGGATTGCTGGTTGCTGGGGTTGCATTGCTAGCTTCGCCTGCTGAAAATGTTCTCTGCGAGAACATTCTCCTCAGCAATCACCTGGGGTTCAGCATTCGGCATCTCAGCAACAGGAATCTCAGCATTCTGACTTCAGCAGCTGGATTCTCAGCATTCCGCATCTCAACAGCTGGGATCTCAGCATCGTCCTTAGCCATCTCCTCAGCAACACCCAATCTTCCTTCAGCAATACGTCCTTGATCTGGGATTTCTTCATCTTCTTCTTTAAGCGATCCCAGAATATCCAAATTATCATTAAGATAAATTTGGTTGGTGGCCTCAGCATGATCATTAGCATCATTGGTCTGGTCAGCTGCTGAATGCGCCTGAGTTGGATTGCAATCATTCATTGACTTAGTCTGATCAATCCTCATATTTTCAAAAGAATTCAAGAAAGATTGATCATGGACATCATTAGCCTCGTGATTTGCATCATTTTTCTCTCTTATAGTTCTGCGCACTAGAGTAGAAAATAACATTGCATGTTATTTCCACAACTTGAGTCATCTTGTTTAACACTCGATAGCCTTTATGAGAAGGATATCCATATCCATGGAACACACCTTCATCAGACTTAGGTGAAAAAAGTGTTAAGCTTCGACTTCCCAATATTATGAATATAACATGTTGAACTAAAAGCACGAAGATGAGTAAGAGAAGGCTTACGACCATTGTACACTTCATAAGGAGTCTTATTGAATCTATCATTGATTGCGCTCCTATTTTGAGTGTAGCAGATAGTCATGACTGCTTCGCCCCAATACTTTCCACTAAGACCAGAGTCGGCTAGCATTGACCGCATGGCTTCCTTCAAGGTCCTGTTCCTTCTCTCTGCTAGACCATTCTGTTGGGGGGTCCTGTAGTGGATTTTCATGCCCGATTCCAGCTTCGGTGCAAAAATCCACTAGAATCCTATTGCAGAACTCGGTCCCGTTATCTGATTTGATCCTTTTCACAGTAACTTCTTTGCTATTCTGCTCCTTAAAGATCAGCTCTGGTAGAATGAGCTTTCCTTCATCCTTGGTCCTCAACAATCGGACCCATGTGTACCTAGAAAAGTCATCAACAACAACAAGTGTATAAACCTTTTTACTTACAGTGGCTGGAGTGACAAGGCCGAATAAATCCATGTGCAAAAGCTCTAGGATTCTTCCAGATGTGGCCATCTCCGAGTTTTTCTTAAATGATGCCTTGGTCTGCTTCTTCCCTTGCTGGCAAGCTTTGCACACGCCTTCTTTTCTGAAGGTCGTCTCAGGCAATCCTACAACAAGATTGTGCTTGGCTAGGTGGTTAATAGTTTTAAAGTTCAACTGGGTTAACCTCTTATGCCATATCCAATTTGTCTCTTCCTTGTTGAATGCTACGAAGCATGAGTGCTGTTGGCCGCTTTGCCAATCAACAGTATATAGGCCACCCTTTCGGATGCCTCTGAGCTTCACTTCACTTGTAGCACTATCAATAATCTTACAACCAGTGTTAATGAAATATACATTATACCCATTCTCGCATAGTAGGCTAATGCTCAGTAGGTTGTGCTTGAGGTTGGAAACGAGAGCTATGTTGATGATCCTCATGCCATCTTGCTCAATGCATCCCTGTCCAATCACTCGACCTTTGCTATTATCGCCAAACATGACTGTGGGGCCATAAATTCTTTGAAGCTCTGAGAATAGCTCTTCTCACCTCGTCATGTGGCTGAGCAGCCTCTATCTAGGATCCATTCATTTGACATTCCTGATGTCTTCACTTTTGGATCCTGTTCCTGCAAAAATCAGCAATTCTGTTTAGGTACACGCTTAGCATCGGGTCCTGCAGGATTAGCGTGGATCATGGTCCCTTTTGGAACCCACATCTTGGTGATTTTCAAAATTTTCTTCTTGATATCACCCTTAGCAACCTTCTCGACCTTCGTTTGATAAGCAAACTTTGCATAATTAGAACTAGGTGAGGTAGTGTGCTTAGCCTTCATAGTCCTTTTGAAAGGAAAACAATTGGACTCAGGCCTCACATAGGTGTTCTTCCTATGTGGTGTGTACTTAGGATATTGTGGTCTTGCAGAATGGTATGCTACCTGCTTGCCTCTTGATCACTGCTATTTCTAACAGATTAATTATAATAACAGCGGCAAATAAATTT
>JAPKLW010000089.1:629902-741256 GCA_026898455.1 Plectranthus barbatus
AGTGACGAGTTCTTGCAGTTTTTATCAGAGCATGGGATTACATCCCAATCGACCGTATCGGGCACCCCTCAGCAGAATGGTGTGGCGGAAAGAAGAAATAGAACTATTCTTGAAATGGTTAGATCTATGATGAGTTATGCGAACTTGCCTGTTTTGTTTTGGGGCCACACGTTACTAACAACGGCGTACCTACTGAACCTGGTACCTTCTAAGTTAGTTCCTAAAACACCCTCGGAACTCTGGCATGGGCGAAAGCCCAGTGTTTCAAAGATAAGAGTGTGGTGTTGTCTGGCATATGTTTTGTCGAAGGAACCTCATAAGTTAGAAGGTAAGTTCAAGCTAATGTTGTTTGTGGGATACCCTAGACAAAGGAAAGGTGGTTATTTCTACTGTCCTAAGGATCAGAAGATCGTTGTTAGCACCAATGCAAGATTCTTGGAGGACGAGTTTGTGAAAAATCACAAATCCAAAAGTGATGTCATTCTCCAAGAAATTGGAGACAATGATGCGCTTCCATTGGGAAAACCCCGTGCAGATTGAGTGTAACTCTCGAAGTTATGGAACCAATTGCACGGTCCCCAGTGCAAGGATTTGATCCAAAAATAACTGCACCAACTGCTGACGCAGTACCAGTGCTCCGTCATAGTGGGAGGGTACCTCACCAACCCAAGCGGTATATGTTCGTGGGAGAGTCTTCGGACTTGATCCCAGAAGACGGACTAGATGATACCGACCCAAGGACATACGATGAAGCAGTAAATGACAAAGATGCGGAAAATGGCTGATAAGCTCATTATTTTACTCGCTTATCTATATTATTTTCTACTATTTTATGTAATTTTATTGAGTTTATATATATATTTTATACATGAGTCTATATTAGGTGGTATTATGCGCGCCTTGGTGTTTTTGCAAGTTTTACGCCAAAATTCACTTGAAAACCGTTCCGAAAGCAGTGACATGTAAGAGTAGCGGTGAAGATTTCTTCCACAAGAGGAATTCGGGCTAATGGTGCATGGAAATAGATGAAGCTTTGAGTTAGCTCTCTAATGCAACTAGAAATGGGTCAATCAGAGTTCAGGAGAGGAAGTTATGGCCAAAACCGTGAGACCGCGCAGAAGGGGGAGAGACCACATCGATCGACGTAAATCCACATTGATCAACGTTGAAGAGAGAGCCACGTCGATCGACGCCAATCCACATCAATCGACTCGAGTCTGCTGGCGCGGGAATTTGATGAAACTCGAATTTATTCATATCTTTAGACCTAGATTTGATAGGATACATATCCACCCTATAAATACTTAGTAAATTCGACTTTTTCAGGATGCATCATCATATTTTTCAGTTTTTAGAGTTTTGAGAGTTGGGAAACACGAAGCCCTTTTATTTTTCATGTAAGTTCTATACTTTTATGCAATTTAATATGTTTTCTTTTGGATTTCTATCTGCGATGAGTGGCTAGAAACCCTAGCGGGTTCTAGGGGTTGATATTATTATAGATGCATGTTTAGGATTAATTAATTAGGTTCATGATTCCTCTGTTTCTTTATAATTCTAATTTAATTCAAGGACCGAGCGATGACGATTAATTTAGATGTCTAGCTATTGATAGAAGGATCGAGAGGTGAATATTGATAGTGAGATAGGGAATGCATGATACACTCTATACTGTCCAATGAGATGTATTAGACTGTAGGAATTGAACTGATTTATTTATCAGATTGACTATTTTGGTGTTCTTGAGACCGAGCGGAGATAGTCACTAATTAGTAATCTAGGTTATATTTGCCCAACCAAGGAAATATAGCATTATTGCAGTATTCCACCTGTTAATTTAATTGGTTCTACATGTTATCCATAATAAGAATTCTTCCCTAGAATCTGTGTTCCTTTAATTTGATTTCAAAACCTCTTTAATTTCCAGCATTGTTATCTTTATTTTCCAAATCAAAACCCTAATTTTCTGTTCACTCAAACAATGAAGCTTAGGATCATAATTAGTACATAGGATAGTTTCGTTATACAATTCCCATGGATTCGATAACCTTAGGGTTCTTATAAATTTATTTGCCATTGTTGCTATAATTAATCAGTAGATTTTACAATGATCAAATTGGCGCTGTTGTCGGGGAATTGTTAGATTTTATCTTGTTACTAGTTCGTCCTAGAATTTTCTAGATTGAGTTATATTTTTCTGTATGTGTGCGTGTGTGAGTTTTTGTGTCTGCGTCTCGCATCGATCGACGCCCGTTAGCATCAATCGATGTCAATCATTTTTGCTGCGTTGATCGACGCACACCTTGCGTCAATCGACGCCGACCACTTTCTTGCATCGATCGATGTGGAATCCACGTCGATCGATGCCAAACTGATATCTACCTATTTTCTGCGCAGATGCATGAACACGCGAGCCAAAGGAAAGACACTCGAGGCCTTTGTCTCTGAAATTGAAGCAACCTGCAGGAAAATCAAAAAGAAAGGAAAAGAAAAATAGCGAGAGATGGCTGAGAATCCTGAAGCACCTCTGCAAAATATGACTCCCGAGGAGCAGAGGCAATTTGTGAATGAAGTACAACAGCTGAGAGCACAACTACAAGCAGCCCAGGCTACTCAGGCAGAGCAAGCTGCAAGACTGGCAGAGTTGAACAACAGGCAGATTGTGGTTCCGCAAAGGTCCATCTTGGATCGGTTTCTTCCACAGCAAGCGGAGGTCGGATTCAGAGTTGGCATTGATGCCAAGAACTTTGAGCTGCGCATGGGCCTTATCCAGATGGTGCAGCAAAATCAATTTGCGGGGAGAGATGTAGAAGATCCATATACCCACCTCAACCAATTCATTAAGGTGTGTAACACTGTGAAGCAGAATGGAGTAACCCAAGATGTAATCAGAATGAGACTGTTCTCGTTCTCACTCAGAGACGAGGCACGGTCTTGGTTTGCTGGATTGGATAAAAGTCAAATCAAGATATGGGAGGAGCTTCGAGCAGAGTTCCTTACCAACTACTTCCCACCGAGCCTGCTGCTGAAGAGGAAAGCTGCCATTACTACCTTTAAGCAGATGTATGATGAGTCACTTTACGAGGCCTGGAAGAGATACAAAGAGCTTCTACGACTCTATGAGGGTTTGAGTCCTCACATAAAGGAGTTGGTTGACGCATCTGCTGGTGGGATACTGATGAAGAAGAGTGGTGCAGAGAGTATGAGGCTGCTGGTAGACATGGCGCTGAATAGCCACCAATGGCCAACTGACAGACAGATTCCGGTCAAAGCTGTGGAAGCCAAGCCAGAAATTGATGTGGATGCTGAGGTGAAAAAGCTCCAGGAAGAAATTGAAAAATTGGGCACAACACAAGTTGCAGCTGTTGCAGAGCCAAGCATGGCTATTGTTCCGGTGGAGGCCGACTACATCAACCGGGGTGCAAGCAGTTCGTCTGGAACTTCGGGGACGGAGGTGAACTACAATGGCAGTGGTTATCACAATAACTACCGAGGCAATCAAGGGTATCATTACAACCATGGGCGATCTCACACTGGTTTTTCTTATTCTAACCCTTCTGCTGCAGAACACCCTCCGCCTGGTTTTGATGTAGGTACAGGAGGAGAGATTGTGGAAAGAAAGAAGTCTGTGCTGGAGGAGACGCTCAAGAAATTCATCAAGAGCTCGGATAACCGGTTTGGGAAAGTAGAAACCGAGGTCAAGGGGATGGCCAACCACTTGCAGCTGATGACAAAACATCTTCAGATGTTGGCCACCCAACTGAGCCAAATTGCCACTACTCTCAGCAATCAGCATAAGCCGGGACAGTTGCCAAGTACGACAGAGGTGAACCCCACAAAGGAAAAGCCAGTGAATGCCATTACTCTGAGGTCTGGGACGAGCTACAAGGGTCCCGAGATAGCTGTGAACGATTTTGGAGATGAAAAGGAGAAAAATTGCGCAGGACTGGGATCTAGGTCGATTGACGCTCCTGCCGCGTTGATCGACGTAGAAGTTAGAGCCACGTCGATCGACGACACCCTGCATCGATCGACGCAGAAGTGTGTTCCAGGCGCAAAGCTGAAGCAGTCTGAAGATCAACATCCCACAGCGGTTCACGAAGCAAAAAGAGGACGAGAAGTTCTCCAGATTTGTGGAGATTCTGAAGAAGGTCAGCATCAACATCCCGCTGATCGAAGCATTGAAGGAGATCCCAGGGTACATGAAGTACCTCCGAAAATTAATGAGTGGAAAGAAACAATTCGTGGAGAATGAGATGGTGAAGATCCACGAGCAATGCAGCCTACTACTACAAATGCAGGTGCCCATCAAGAGAAGCGATCCTGGATGCTTCTCTATTTCGGTTGAGATTGAGGGACACATGTTCGAGAGAGTACTATGTGATACTGAGGCCAGTATCAATCTGATGCCGTACTCCATCTACAAGCGTCTTAACATCAGAGAGATGAGGCCCAGGACGATCACCCTACAGATGGCAGACCGGTCTGTGTCCCGCCCGAAAGGTATACTTGAGGATGTGCTCATTCGCGTGGGCCATCTCATTTTTCCTGCAGATTTTGTAGTGCACGAGATGAAGGAGGACGAGAATATGCCCATGATCTTGGGGCGTGAGTTTCTCGACACTAGCGCCGCTCTCATTGACTGTCAAGGCGGCGAGATCACACTCCGAGCAAACAACGAGAAGATCACCTTTATGATCGACAAGAGCAAGAAGAAAAAGGAGTGCAATCGAATCTCCACTACTGAAGAAAGAGATGAATCTGAGGAGGAGGAAGCAGTTGCCATTGAGTGGGAGCGAGGAAACGAAGGGGTGAAAGTGTTAACTACATCGCCTTTTTTGCGATCACCACCATTGTCAAAGACCGAAAGGTTTACATAGTGGATGCCGAAGGTCAGCGAGTCTGGACCCAACCTCCCTGGCGGTGATTTGAGGTATCGTCGAGCTGCGACGTTAAATCAAGCACTTGTTGGGAGGTAACCCAACCTTTTTAATGTTTTCCTTTTTTAATTTTTGTTTTTTTTTAAATTTTGAATTTCTATTATTTTTGCGTTAACAGTTATTTTGCAGTTTCATTAAAAAAAAATTGGAGTACAGCTCGACGTCAATCGACGCAGCCTGGCGTCGATCGACGCCGAGTAGCCGACGTGTTACACTTTGATCCACGTAGGGATCGACGCGAAGTGCCAACAGTCTCTATTTCACGTCGCGTGATGTTCGAAGACTCCGGGGGATAAAAAGTTGATGTATGAGATCAACTACCAGGTATCGTTCCCTCTTTTGTCTGATTTTCAAACTTATTCCACTCTTCGAGTTGGAAATAAGTTTTGGGGGATGTGGACAAGAGATGGAACGTTCTATCTTTTATTTATTCTACTTTCCGCCTTAAATTTTTTTAAGTTTTATTCTATTTTGTGGGGAAACTTTTGAGTTTTTATATAACTCGAATGAGATTGTGGTATTAGAATTGATTGAGGGTTGAGTTTGAATTGATTGTGATTGTGGTTAGATGCCTATGAATGTAGAATACCGCATGATAGGATTGATTTGACACTTATGCTTGCATGCTGATTGAGCTGATTTGAAATTGACTGTGGAAGAAAATTTTAAACCCTTGTGTGAGATTTTGAGCCGTATTTCGTTTGATGTGAGATTCACATGTGTGTTTTGATTTCTCTAGAACTTGCCTATTTTCTGTGTTGAGACTACATAGTGTGCACAAGTTTAGGAGATGATCTTAGGCCATCTTTGATAACCCAATATCCTAAACACTATCCCTTCACATTAAATTTTCCCTAGTTAGCCACTTTTGAGCCTATACAAAATTTTTCTTTCCTTGTCTATGAGATTAAGAAGAAGTATTGATTTCGCTCATGTCTTGAGTTGTGGTATATGGGGTGGAATGATTGTGAGATAGAGATAAGAAAAAATAAATTAATGGTGGAAAGATGTATGAAAAAGATGCTCAAAGAAATAATTAGAATTCTCAAAAGCTCTCTGAAAGATAAGAACACAAAAATTATGTAAAGAGCATAAGAGATTCAAAATGAGCTAGAAAAAAAAAAGTTGTGTATTTGTTGATATATTTGAGGATATGAGGTGGATGATGATTGAGAGTGGTTGTAGTTTGTTGAGTTGGCTACTTAATGGATTCTAGTCACTTGACCATATTTCCCCACCTTATCAGAAAGAGCCTACATTACAACCTATTGAAAGTCCTTTTTGATTATAGACTTGTGTGCACATTCTAGCAGTGGAGATATTAGAAAATTTGCAAGCCTATGGTAGAAATTTCTTCATACATTTTGTTGAGTGCTTTCATCTATACCTTAAACACTTTAGAGTTGAGCGATACACTTCTTGTGAGTTCTTCCATTGTTGATGAATTTTCAGTCTCTTTCAAATTTCTTGTGTGTAGTTGATTTTTGATTCTTGACTGTGATGAATCTTGTGAGGCATTGAACTTTAATCGCATGATCTTTTGATTTCTTTCTTGCCTATTGATTGAAGACAATCAAACGTTCAAGTTTGGGGGATTTGATAAGCTCATTATTTTACTCGCTTATCTATATTATTTTCTACTATTTTATGTAATTTTATCGAGTTTATATATATATTTTATTCATGAGTCTATATTATGTGGTATTTGCGCATCTTGGTGTTTTTGCAGGTTTTAGGCCCAAATTCACTTGAAAACCGTTCCGAAAGTAGTGACGTGTAAGAGTAGCAGTGAAGAGTGCTTCCATAAGAGGAATTCGGGCTATTGGCGCCTGGAAATAGATGAAGCTTTGAGTTAGCTCTCAAACGCAACTGGAATCGGGTCAATTGGAGTTTGGGAGAGGAAGTTATGGCCAAAACTGTGAGACCGCGCAGAAGGGGCGAGAGACCACATCGATCGACGTGAATCCACATCGATCGATGACGAAGAGAGAGCCACGTCAATCGACGCCAATCCACATCGATCAACGCGAGTCTGCTGGCACGGGAATTTGATGAAAATAAGATTTATTCATATCTTTAGCCCTAGATTTGATAGGATATACATCCACCCCTATAAATACTTAGTAAATTCGACTTTTTTAGGATGCATCATCATATTTTTCAGTTTTTAGAGTTTTAAGAGTTGGGAAACAGGAAGCCCTTTTATTTTTCTTGTAAGTTCTTTACTTTTATGCAATTTAATATGTTTTCTTTTGGGTTTCTATCTGCGATGAGTGGCTAGAAACCCTAGCGGGTTCTAGGGGTTGATATTATTATGGATGCATGTTTAGGATTAATTAATTAGGTTCATGATTCCTGTGTTTATTTATAATTCTAATTTAATTCAAGGACCGAGAGGTGACGATTAATTTAGATGTCTAGCTATTGATAGAAGGACCGAGAGGTGAATATTGATAGTGAGATAGGGAATGCAAGATACACTCTATACTGTCCAATGAGATGTATTAGACTGTAGGAATTGAACTGATTTGTTTATCAGATTGACTAATTTGGTGTTCTTGAGACCGAGCGGAGATAGTCACTAATTAGTAATCTAGGTTATATTTGCCCAACCAAGGAAATATAGCATTATTGCAATATTCCACTTGTTAATTTAATTGGTTCTACATGTTATCCATAATAAGAATTCTTCCCTAGAATCTGTGTTCCTTTAATTTGATTTCAAAACCTCTTTAATTTTCAGCATTGTTATCTTTATTTTCCAAACCAAAACCCTAATTTTATGTTCACTCAAACAATGAATCTTAGGATTATAATTAATACATAGGATAGTTTCGTTATACAATAACCCTGGATTCGATAACCTTAGGGTTCTTATAAAATTTTTTGCCACTGTTGCTATAATTAATATGTAGATTTTACAGTGATCAGTGGCATAAAGCCATGGATTCAGAAATTGAATCAATTACCTCTATGGATGTATACCAGAAGTCAGCGCTACCAGATGGCTTTCGGGCCATAGGTTGCAAATGGGTATACAAACGGAAGAAAGGTTCGAAAGGAGAAATAACGGCTTTTAAAGCCATGTTGGTGGCGAAGGGTTATAGTCAAAAGGAGGGCATTGACTATGATGAGACCTTCTCACCGGTAGACATGCTCAAATCCATTCAAATTCTTCTATCCATAGCAGCACATATGGACCTGGAAATCTGGCAGATGGATGTCAAAATTGCGTTTTTAAACGGGTACCTTGAGGAAGGTCGTGACATCTATATGCAGCAGCCAGAGGGTTATGTGAAGGATGGTGAAGAGCATCTTGTCTGGAAGCTAAAGAAGTCCTTGTATGGACTTAAACAAGCTTCACGTTCATGGAACAAACGTTTTGATGATGTGATTAAATCCTATGGATTTTCACAATGCGAAACCGAAAGTTGTGTGTACCAATTATACGTCAGCGGAAGCATGGTATTCCTTGCACTTTATGTAAATGACATTCTTCTATTCGGCAACGATGTGAAGGTGTCGTTAGACATAAAGAGATGGTTATCCGAACAGTTTTAAATGAAGGACCTAGGAGACGCAGGATACATCCTTGAGATTAAAGTCTTGCGTGATCGCAAGAAGAGGATGTTAAGCTTGTCTCAGGCTGCTTAAATTGATACTGTAATTGCTCATTTTAGCATGCAAAACACCAAGAAAGGATTGCTACCTTTCAGACATGGTGTTCCTCTGTCTAAGGCACAATGCCCTGCAACAGAAGAGGAGAAGGATGAGATAGCTAAAGTACCAAATACTTCGGCAGTGGGAAGTCTCATGTATGCGATGCTATGTACGAGGCCAGATATTTGTTATGCCGTGGGCATGGTGGCCAGATATCAGTCTAACCTGGACAAGCGCACTGGACTGCTGTCAAACATAATCTCAAGTATCTGAAAAGAACTCGAGACTATTATCTTGTTTATCAGTGTGAGAATTTGTGCCCCGTGGGTTATACAGATTCGGATTTCCAGGCGGATCAGGATGCGAAGTGATCGACCTCGGGCTATGTGTTCACCTTGGGAGGTGGAGCTGTATCATGGAGGAGTGCGAAACAGAAATGTATCGCGGACTCCACCATGGAAGCTGAGTATGTGGCAGCTTCAGAAGCTTCTAAAGAAGCAGTATGGCTCCGGAACTACCTCCAAGAGTTAGATATTTTTCTGAGTTTGCCCAAGACTATCACGGTATATTGTGATAATGCTGGTGCAGTAGCAAGCTCTAAGGAACCAAGAACTCACAAGGCGTCAAAGCACATAGAGAGAAAGTACCACATCATACGAGAAATCGTAGTGAGGGGCGATGTGCTAATAGAGAAGATCGACACGAAGGATAATCTAGAGGATCCATTTACAAAGGGTTTACCACAGAAGGCATACGAGGGTCACGTTCGTAGCCTAGGACTGAGGTAGATGCCGGCCACCTGGTGACCAAATGTAATAGCTAGATTAGAATAGGCACATGTTATACTCTGGAGAGTAATGGTATAATGCTTTGAGTATAAGTGGGAGATTGTTGGAATTCTATACATAAAAGCATTATGATTGGTATATTGGGAAACGTTATGTTTGATATACTGGTAATCATTAATGACTTGCAATAAACAACTTCTGTCTGAATTAACAATCATACGATGCAAACAAACACATCCAGTTATCTCGTCGATAGGGAGATCATACGGTGTGTAAGAGATCACAGAAGATCGTATAGATCGTTCGACCTAGCGAGATATAAACAGTTATCACAGCTGAGGGGCACACATGGGTTGACTGTCTCTTTGACTTGCTATGGTGGAGAGTCTTACATGTACTCGTATATCTGCATCTTGGGTGATGGCAGTTTGTGTGGGGTTTCCTCAGGCTAGATTTAGATAACCATATCCGTTTCAGGATGGTGACATTCCCTGGGAAGCTTACGAGGTTCTTTATGCTAAGTCCTGCAGGCTGAATCATTGATTCAAGCATAAGCGATAAGGGTTGAGTGGTACTACTCAGGAATAATAAGAGATTAATTAATTACAGCTAATTGTCATACACTGAATTAATTAATGAATGTCTGAAACCTTAAATATGGGGATTAACCAAGTCAATGCAACCCGTTCCTAATAACGTGGTAATAAAGGGGTAGGTCAGCATTAATTCTCTAGTGGCATGAATTAATGTTTATTAATTAATTATGTTCTAGGTTGAACATGGAATTAATTAATAGGAGGCCCACTTTATTATTTGCATTTGATCCCTGGTCTGGCACAACACTGCTCAGAGCCCATTAGGGTTTATTAAACCCTAATAGCCCATTCTTCAGGTCTATATAGATAGATAAATCTCTTATTTTCCCACATAAGTTTGTAGTTTCAAATCAGAAACCCTAGAGAGATTGAGAGAGAGTGGGCGGCTGTAGATCCGGTAGCGTATCCTCACCAGATTTCTGGATCGAGCAAGGGAACAGATCAGAAGATCAGATTTGTAGGAATACCATCGCTTTGATCAATTCCAGATCCAGATCTACACCATCATCATTGCCATCATCGATCTAGATCTGTAGATCAGTCGCTGGAGTGTCAGGTATTCCTTTAAATCTACGAATTAAATTAAATAGGAGCATGCATAGGACATTTACTTTTTGTTATTATATTTATTTTGATATCCATAAATCGAATCCGGAGTTATAATAAATGGCGATTCATGTCGCCTATTGTAGACTCAGTTCCTACAGATACCATTGATACATACATGTAAGATTGTTTGACAGATAGGAGAAATAAACCGTTGTATACTCATTATAATAAATGCTTTCAGTATACAAAACCAATCAATCTCCCACTTATACTCAAAGCATAACTAAGCTATTACAGAGTATACAATCCATCTATCTAGCCTGCTATCTTTTTAACCACTGTCAGTGGTTGGCATCCACCTCAGACCCAGCTCACGAATATGTCTTTCGTAAACTTTCTGCGGCAAGCTCTTTGTAAATGGATCAGCAAGGTTTCCCTATTGAATCTAACCATGGATTTTCTCGTGGTGAAAAACAGATCCAAAAACGAGAAGGCCACGAGAACAAAAACATCCACGACAATTAAAATCCATCCATGAACATACATATTCATTGAATTTCAATCTATCTAAGATAGAGCCTAAGAACATCAACCTAGCTCTGATACCAATTGTAGGGTTTGAGTCTACGATGGACAACAAGAGTTGCCATTGATGAATTCTTGCAAGGATCGTTCTTAGGGTACCAGGAATAAATTTCAATTAAATAAACCATGCGATCCTATGCATGCTCCTACAAAATTAATTGCAGAGGATGAATTTAGAGAATACCTGATTTCACCGTTTGATCTACAGGTCTAGATCGGAGCCAATAACGATGAAATAGATCTGGATATGAATCTGAACACCGGCGATGAACAGTTGTTCCTACAGATCTGATCTTCTGATCTGTTCCCTTGCTCCTTGGAAATCTGGTGAGGATTATCTACCAAGTTGAATCCGAGATCTGTAGAAATCAATCAGTTCCTCCTTTCCGGATCGCCGCCGCCGTTCTCTCCCTCTATTTTCAATATACTAAAAAGTCTAGCTTGATCTAATAGAGAGAAGGTCTATATATAGCGTTAGGGTTTTGAGAAACCCTAACCCTAATGGGCTTGAGCAGTTCATGGGCCAGACCAGGGACTAGATGCAAATAATAAAATGGGCCCTCTTTATTAATTAATCCTTCCTTGTTCAACCCAGAACATAATTAATTAATAAAACATTGTTTTAATCTTCACCACGGTAACAATGCTGACTCGCCCCTTTATTACCACGTTATTAGGAACGGGTTGCACCAAACTAACATGATCCACATATTTAAGGTTTAAGACATTTATTAATTAATTTGGCTTATGACAATCAGCCACAATTAATTAATCTCTTATTTCCTGAGTAATACCACTCACTCCTTTTCACCTATGCCTGAATTAAATAATTCAACCTGCAGGGTTTAGCATAATGAACCTTGTGAGCTCCTCAGGGAATGTCACCATCCTGAAACGGATATGCTTACCTAAATGTCCAGCCCAAGCAGGCCACTCACAAATTGCCAACACCTAAAATACGGGTATAAGAGTACAAGTAAGACTCGCCACCTTGGTAAATCAAAGTGTGGTCAATCTGTGTGTGCCCCTTATCCTTCAGTTAGGTTTAAGATCATAGGAAGTATGTTAGGGATCTGGCTCATTCATATGTCAATGAGAATGGCACATCCCAATGTTGATCCCATTAATACATAATCATGTACCGACACATCAAGTAGCTAGGATAAACCCACTTATGAATCGATGTGCCGCAGCTTAGACCGACAGCCTATCCAGGGACTGTCTCAGCTGTGATACTATTTATATCTCGCCAGGTCAAATGACTCATACGATCCTCTGTGATCTCCTACACACCATATGGTCATCCCTATAGGCGAGATAATAGGATATAATGGTTCGTTGTATGTTTGTTTCATCAGACAGCGAGCATTGTTACAGCAACATATATATGAAGACCAGTGTACAAAACACTTAATTATATATGCTTTCAGTATACAATCCCAACAATCTCCCACTTATACTTAAAGCATAATACCATTGCTTTATCAAAGTATTAAGTGTGTCTATACTGTCAATCACTCCCACTGCATTCACGTTACCTCTTGTCACGATTTCTCGTATGATGTGATAACATACATCCTATGTGTTTTACCACCTTGTGAGTCTTGGGTTCCCTTGAGTTTGTCATTGCACCAACATGATCACAATTCCAAGTGATTTTATTAGGCAAACTCAGAACACACACCTCTAGAGGATAACACCGGAGTTATACTGCTTCTTGCGAAGCTAATGAAGCTATCAAAAACTCAGCCTTCATACCGGAATCCGCAACACACTTTTGTGTTAGATTCCTATAACTCCTCCTCCAAGGCCAACACATAGTTAGAGGTCGATTTCCTTTCATTATGATCCTCCTGGATATCTGATGCCATTCAACTCACAAGGCTCATTCATTAACCAATGTGCCTATCCAGAGTTGAACTGATATTTGTTTAACATGCTTATAGCAGTACAAATATCTAACTTCGTTCATTTACAATATAGAAAGATAACAATCTTTCTTGCTATGAACGACTCACTACAGAATCAATTTAAGAGACTTGAGATACCTGAACATCCTTTTCTTGTGACAACACAAGACTTTAATTTAAAAAATGTTCCAAGATCTCATAAGTCCTACTTCTGAAACTGTTCGGATAACCATCCTTTATGCCTGAAAATATCTCCACACCATTTCTGAATGTGAAAATACTATCTACATAATGTGCAAGGAAAACCACGCTTCCGCTGACACATAACTGGTACACGAAACTCTCATTCTCAATAGACAATATCAAAAGATCTGTTTCATGACTTTAAAGCTCCTTTAAGTTCATACTTGAACTTCCTTGGCTTCCAGACATGATGATTTTCGCTGCACATAACTTATCTGGTTGTTGCATATAGATGTCGTCACCTTTTATCAAGGTTCCCGTTTATAAAATACGGATGACGTCATCTATCTTCCAGATATTTAGATTAATATGTGTTGTTATGGTTAAAAGAATTCGAATGGGTTTAACAATTGCAACCAGTGAGAAAGTCTTGTTGTGAAACATACTTTACTCACTAACCTAGACCTTCGAAAATATACTAGGTTACCATTGGAGCATTTCTTTCCTTGTATATCAATCAGTTACTTATATTTGGTAAGCTATTTGGCAGTCACTGATCCTGATACACAACCATAACCTTTACTGATTCATTTCTGAATCCATGACTTGACGTCATTTATACTGCATCTTTTGTCTCAACAGCTTCGTTGCGCTTTAAGGGATAAGTACGATGTTGTTCGTTAAGCTGGGAACAAGTCCAGAGACTGTTTCCACGAACAAGTACCATTAAGCTTATTGGGGCAATCTCCCACTGCAACGATGCTCCTTTTACGTTGTCAGTTAATGGTGCATAAATTTGTGGTTCACCACCTTACACAGGTGACCGTGCAATTGGTACCATACCTTCCAAGGTATGCTCAATATGCCAAGGGGTATTTCCTGATGGATTTGAATTGTCTTCTCTAAAATGTTAGAGAACAATCTCACATTTGGATTCATGGTTTCATCCTATACAACTTGCTTGTATCTAGGATACACAAAGCAACCATCTTTTTCGTTTACCTGGAATAGCCCACAAAGTAGTACTAGCTTAAACCTTTCTTCCAAACAATCAGTTTCCTATATCAGCTTAACAGCCGAATTACCCATCATTGCCCTTTTGACGTAGTCAAGGTCTGCTAGGGTATTTGGAACAGATTTAGAAGGCACTAGATTAAGCAAACACACAACTACTTTTGGCGCTCTTCCCAAAAACGAAAATTTGGCAAAGCTGGCATAACTTATAAACTTTTAAAGAATCTTATTTTGTTTTACCTACACTATCCCAATCGAGGGATAATAGGTGTAGTAAACTGGGATGCAATCCCTTTGCTCTGCTAGATACTGTAAAACCCCATCACTTAAGATATACTATTAAAAATGAACCATAATGTTTTTAAGGTCTTGTTTAACTTTTTCTCTACCTTAGTCTTGAACGCTCTTGATTAAAGCAAGAGACTAAGACTTGTAGTGAACTAGATAAACATATCCAAATCTTAAATGATTACAGTATCAATGCCTGTTAAGGCAACTGCGGAAGTAGACTCAAACCAGCAAACCAGAGCAAAGACGAAATAATCTATAGAGATACAATCGCCTATTAAAAGGCCTGGTTACCATCTTATACCTCTAAGTAGTTGTCATAAGTACCATTCTTAGGAATACCTGGATTGAATCCATAATTCCATGAATTACATAAAACTACTTAGACTGATGTAACCTATCTCTAAAGATATTCTTTAAATTATACCTTGGAACTGATAGTTTATGTAATCAAGTAATGAAGAGACAATTATCCATAATAGAAAACACTGTTATTCATTCATGATAGAAAAACTCTATCGAATAACTGATAATCCATAACAATAGATGAGAAAATGTTTCTCAAAACAAAACAATATCTCTTCTGGAACTTGAATTAAAACAGAGTTTTAACATAAGCAAATAACTCCAACAACTTTAGAACGACCTCTAGCATCCTCCTTGGAGTTGGTAGTCCCGTCATCCTCAAGCATTATCATCAGCTTGATTCTCTGCATAGCGCAGCCAAAACATGATTAGTACTCACAGTAACCACTACTCTTAAGGAGTAGAAAACTGATACTAAACATGATGGCGTACCTTGTCCATTGGTGTTAACGCCTGGACAATTTGCTTTCCAGTGTCCCATCTTGCCACAGCGGTAACACTTGCCCTTTCCTTTAACTTTCCCAACCTTTTTCTTTGGAGCATAAACTCCATTGTTCCCACCAGCAGTTTTTCTTGTTCTTATTCCTAGCCGTTCTCTTAGGTTTTGCTCATTTAGGAGCAGCAGACCGGTTACCGAAAGAAACCAAAACTGCTTTCTCGGGTTCCATCAGGGACTGTGCTGCCATCAAGTCACTGAGTAACTCATTAAGAGTATACTCCTTCTTGTTCATTACAACATTCAACTTGAAGTTTTCAAAGGACTTGGGAAGAGAGTTTAGTATGATATCGACTTGGGCTTCTGCGTCAATACCACCATGCAACGTTAGTTCATCCATGAGGTGAGTCATGGCAACCACGTGCTCTCTCACTGAACTGCCTTCAGACATTTTCTTACTCACAATCTCCCTCATGAGATTGAATCTAACAGTTCTGTCCGTCTCCCCATAAGTCGCTGCTAGATTATCCATAATCTCACAGGCCTTATCATAATGTTGATGTTGCAGCTGCAGTACCTTACTCATAGTGGACATCATGTAAGACTGCTGCCGCTCGGCAGTAGCATCAGCAGCTGGGACTGGAGGACAAGGATCAGTAAGGACAAACTTGTGTTCTTCCGCAACAAGGATATAATCCAAATTACGTTTCCATTCAAGGAAATTCGGACCATTGAGAGGATTTTTAGCGAGGATATTAATGACATTATTCATAGACATATCTGAAAACAAATAAGCGAATAAAAGTAAGCACATACTACGAACAATTGAAACCAATATGCATAAAACCTTTAGATAAAACAATGCAATTTGTTTCCTCCAATTGCCCAAGCTAATTTGTCGCAAGCTACCCGAGTAGTCCGTTTACGACAAATGCTCAACCAGACCATAAAAGATCCTTTAATTTCTTAACATGCCAGGTATCTTTAGCAAAAGAAATTAATATTGGAGATCCCAAGACCATGTTCACCTATCCGGAGCAGGGACATCATTCATGAGTTATACTCTAGGCAACATCTAAGCCAGATAAACCACAATCCTAACTCTGGATGATAAAAGGCGATTTAGCATACGTACTGGACACATACCGCATGCCCTTTATAAACTTTGTTATCCCACTTAGATTAATCTTAGAGACCAGTGAAAGTTGTCTCAATGCAAGCTACCCGAGTAGACCGTTTGCTTAGAGGCTCCCACTTCTCATCTTAAAATAAGTGTTTTATTTGGAAACCTCATCGCATTGGAACTGGTGAGGGACCCCTAACGTAAGCTACCCGAGTAGACCGTTTACGCTTCGAGATGTCCCACCTCCAATGGGAAGTCGTATTTGTGGAGGTCTAATGATTTTGGTTAGAAAAGAACCAAAATCCAGCTTAGTATTTTTAAATACTAAAGGTTTCATGCGCACACATTATTTTATGTTCCCATAAATTATGTCACACTCAAAATTCCATCATAAATTAATATGATTCCAGAATTTATAGACATAATTAAAACATAAAATAAATCACATAAGACATGCTCAAAAATTAAATTGCAACATGCTTATAAAAGTAAATAATTAAAGCACATAGACATGCTTTCCAATTATTTACTAGTGCGCACATAATAAATCACATCAATACGAGAATAAATAAATAAACAAATAAATTCTCGTGGCCCCTCAGATGTGATTACATGGGAATAAATTAAATCTAACTATTACAAGATTTAATTTCTAATACAGATCTTCAAACTGGGCCTCCGTTGGACTTGAAATCTTATATGAATTGCATCAACAGCAATTGGGCTTCAAATTAGGGTTTCGGGCCCAAACAGCAGCCAAACCCTAATTTTCAGACTGCGGGCCGCCTCCGGACTGAGAAGCCCGATTTCTGGCCCGGGCTAGGAAACCTTAGGGTTTGGAAAAACCCTAGCCGTCATAGCCCACCAGCCCAGCCGCCACCTTGCTGCCGCCGCCGCCGCCACCACCCGGAGCACGCAAACTAACATGATCCACATATTTAAGGTTTAAGACATTAATTAATTAATTTGGCTTATGACAATCAGCCACAATTAATTAATCTCTTATATCCTGAGCAATACCACTCACTCTTTTCGCTTATGCCAGAATTAAATAATTCAACCTGCACGGTTCAGCATAATGAATCTTGTGAGCTTCTCAGGGAATGTCACCATCCTGAAACGGATATGCTTACCTAAACGTCCAGCATAAGCAGGCCACACACAAATTGCCAACACCCAAAATACGGGTATAAGAGTACAAGTAAGACTCGCCACCTTGGTAAATCAAAGTGTGGTCAATATCTGTGTGCCCTTTATCCTTCAGTTAGGTTTAAGATCATAGGAAGTATGTTAGGGATCTGGCTCATTCATATGTCAATGAGAATGGCACATCCCACTGTTAATCCCATCACTACATAATCATGTACTGACACATCAAGTAGCTAGGATAAGCCCACTTATGAATCGATGTGCCGCAGCTTAGACCGACAACCTATCCAGGGACTGTCTCAGCTGTGGTACTGTTTATATCTCGCTAGGTCAAACGACTCATATGATCCTCTGTGATCTCCTACACACCATATGGTCATCTCTATAGGCGAGATAATAGGATATTATGGTTCGTTGTATGTTTGTTTCATCAGACAGCGAGCATTGTTACAGCAACATATATATGAAGACCAGTGTACAAAACACTTAATCATATATGCTTTCAGTATACAATCCCAACACCTGAGCCATACCCCGTCTTTCGAAGCTTCGGAGGCGGCGACATATTCCGCCTCCATGGTGGAGTCAGCAATGCATTTCTGCTTTGAGCTCCTCCAAGATACAGCTCCACCTCCCAGGGTAAACACATATCCCGAGGTCGATTTCTTCTCATCCTGGTTCCCTTGGAAATTCGAGTTTGTATAACCCACAGGGCACAAATCCTCACTTTGATAAACTAGGCAGTAATTCCTAGTTCTCTTCATGTACTTGAGGATGTGCTTTACCGCAGTCCAGGGTTAGACTGATATCTTGCTACCATGCCAACGACATAACAAATATCAGGCCTGGTACACAACATCGCATACATGAGGCTACCCACCGCTGAAGCGTATGGTACAAGACTCATCTTATCTTTCTCCCGCTGTGTCTCAGGGCACTGCCCACTGGAAAGACGAACGCCGTGTCTGAAAGGTAGCAAGCATTTCTTGGCTAGTTGCATGCTAAACCGAGCTATCACAGTATCCACATAGGATGCCTGGGATAAGCTCAACATTCTTCTCTTACGATCTCGTAAGACCTTAATTCAAAGAATGTAGCCAGCTTCTCCCAAATCCTTTATTTGGAACTGTTCGGACAACCAAACCTTGATTTCCGACATCACTCCCTTGTTGTTTCCAAATAGGAGTATGTTATAAACGTATAGTGCAAGGAAAACCAAGCTCCAACTGACACAAAGTCGGTAAACACAACTTTCGTTTTCCAACTGTGCAAATCCGTAGGATTTGATCACATCATTGAAACATAAGTTCCACGACCTCGAAGCTTGCTTAAGTCCGTACAAGGACTTCTTAAGCTTCCAGACAAGATGTTCTTCGCCCTTGTGTATGTAACCCTCAGGTTGCTGCATATAGATGTCCCTACCTTCTTCAAGGTAACCGTTTAGAAAAGTGGTTTTGACATCCATCTGCCAAATCTCGAGGTCCATATGCGCAGCTATGGCAAGGAGTATCCGGATGGACTTGAGCATGGCTACGGGTGAAAAGTTTTCGTCATAGTCAATGCCCTCTTTCTGACTATAACCCATTGCCACCAGTCTGGCTTTAAAGGTCGTGACTTTTCCATCCGCCCTTTTCTTTCTTTTGTATACCCATTTGCACCCTATGGCCCTAAAGCCATCCGGCAAATCAATTTTCTGGTATACATCCATAGCAATTATGGATTCAATTTCAGAATCCATGGCGACACGCCATTTTCAACATCCTTGTCCTGCACTGCCTCCTCGTAAGTCAGTGGGTCAGAGTCCTCATGTCCGTCTTCCGGTCTCAAGTCCGAAGACTCATCCACGAACATGTACCTTTCCGGCTGGAAAATAACTCTCCCACTACGACGAGGCATCGGTGTCGTGTCAGTAGTAGGTGCAGTAACTTGTGATTCTGCACCTTGCATTGAAGAACGTGTCTGTGGTGCTGAACCTCTCACAGGTGCACCCACGTCTACCGTTCCCCTTCCCTTGGAATCGCATTCTCATTTTCAATTTCTTGAAGAATGATATCACTCCTTGACTTGTGATTACTCACATACTCGTCCTCCAAGAATCTAGCGTTGGTGCTAACAACGACTCTCTGACTCTCAGGACAGTAAAAGTAACCACCTTTCGTTTGCCTGGGATACCCTATAAATAGCATTACCTTTGACCTGCTTTCTAACTTATCAGGTTCCTTCGACAGTACGTGTGCCGGACAGCCCCATACTCTAAACTTTCACAAACTTGGTTTGCGACCAAGGAAGAGCTCTGAATGCGTCTTAGGAACTAATTTAGAAGGCACCACATTTAACACGTAAGTAGCTGTTTCCAATGCGTATACCCAAAACGAAATTGGTAAGTCTGCATAACTCATCATTGATCTTACCATCTCTAGAAGAGTCCTATTTCTTCTTTCAGCTACACCATTTTGCTGGGGAGTACCCGGTGCAGTCCACTGTGATGTAATCCTGTTATCTGACAAATATTGCAGGAACTCGTTACCGAGATATTCGCCACCGCGGTTAGATCGCAGCGACTTGATAGTTTTCCCGACCTTCTTTTCTACCTCAGCCTTGAACTCTTTGAATTTCTAAAAGCATTCAGACTTGAAGCGAAGCAGGTAAACGTATCCGTACCTTGAGTAATCGTCAATGAAAGTGACGAAGTACTCGTACCCTCCACAAGTCTGTGTGGACATTGGTCTACATAAGTCAGAATGGATCAATTCCAACACTTCATCTGCTCGAGACTGACTAGCCTTAAAAGGCCTAGTTGACATCTTGCCCTCGATGCAGGATTCATAGAATTGATAGGGTACAGCCTGGACTAAGTCCAATGTACCGCCATCTGCAAGTCGCTGAATTCGCTTCAAGCTGATGTGACCCAGTCTCAAGTGCCAGAGATATGTAAGATCCTCATCAAAAGAAGTAAGTTTTCTCATTCTAGGATTTTCAATTACGGATGAATTACATGCAATACTTGTGGAAGACTTATGATTACAGTTAATAACAAAGAGAGAATTATTCAGCATCCCACGACAGATAACACCGTTATTACCAATGATAGAAACACCACTATGAAAAATAACTGAATATCCATCGACATAAAGTTTGGAAACTGAAATAAGGTTTCGCCAAAAATCCGGCATGTGCAAAACATCTATCAAAGTTAAAACAGAATCATCAAAGTACAAGGTGAAATCTCCAATGGCAGTTGCACTCACTTGTGTTGCGTTCCCCATTGAGATGGTAACCTCGTCATTCTTCAGCACCCTCCTCGGTGTGAACCCCTGCAAAATGTAACAAACATGATCAGTAGCTCCAGTATCCACTACCCACGAATGAGTAGAAACCGATGCTAAACATGTTTCCATTACAAATGCAAATGACGTACCTTGTCCTTTGCTTCCGCATGCGTTCTTACTTGAAGTGACACCAACCCTCTTCATCTCATTTGACCTCCTCTCATGTGTTCTGCGATCAATCATGTTCTTGCACACAGTATGAACCACATATTTCAATTTGCTCAAACTGTGCTCAAGATCTGATAACTCAGAATCCCATGAAGGTACGAAAGAATGTCCTGCTATGAGATCAGTAAGCAACTCTTTGAAAGAGTACTCGCTTCTCTTAGCTACATCCTTCTTAATGTCATAGAATGAAAGCGGTAAAGAGTTCTGGATTATATCGATCTTAGCCCGATCACTGATACATCCACCTCTACGTGTGAACCGATTCATGGTGTTACCCATCATCATCACATGCAATGTCACCGAACTCCCATCAACCATTCTCTTACAGACAAGGTCTTTCACGAGATCACAGTTAATAGTTCGTTCCACTTCGCCAAACGTGGCCACTATGTCCATCCAGATCGTAACAAAGCTACAATAGCCCATGTACTTGAGCTTCAGTTCTCTAGACAGGTTATCCGAGATTGACCTGTAAGTAAAATCTTCAGATGCCACCCAACTATCATAGAACTCCTTCTCACGTCTATACACTTTATGGTAACGTGGGGCAAGTGGCATCATAGTAAGAACAAACATGTGTTGCTTAGTCAGGAGAATATACTCAATGCAGTATCTCAATTCAGGGAAGTTTGGACCAGTTAGAGGATTGAGAGCAAGTAAATGATCGACAGTAGACATAGACATATCTGAAACATTAAAGAATCTTAAATAAGAACATACATGTAGAACTTCGAAAACAAATGCATTGAAAACCTTTTAATAAATCAAATACAAATGTTTTCCACTAATTGCCCAAGAGTTCCCACCGCAAGCTACACTCGTAGACGTTTACGATGTCACCCTCAACCAGAACTGCGGGTTTTAAGGCCCAATTCATTTAATTTAACTACCATGTCAGGAACCTTTTGACACTAGAAATTAATAATTAGTGAAAACTTTAGACCAAGCCATCTCTCAAGAACAGGGATGCAATTCTTGCATTATATTCTAAGATGCTTCTTAGCCATTAACCACAAATTTAACTCTGGCCAAAAGAGACAGTTTAGCATGGCACGTAACCATACCGCACAGCCCTTAAAGCTTTTGTTATCTATAATTTAAATCAATCCTAGAATACTTATGAAATAGATCTACGCAAGCTACACTCGTAGACGTTTACGCAAAACCCTCTCACTTCACATGATTTAAATTGTTTGTCTAGAAATCCCAACAACCGTACTCATGCACCTCTAGGAACTAGCAAGCTACACTCGTAGACGTTTACTAGAACGAGAGATACACTTACAGCCTAAGACCACTTTGTGGAGGTCTGTTGATTTTAATTAAAAAATCCTCTTAGTATTTTTCATTTAAAAGGTTTCTTATATGCGCACATATAATTTCTTTGTTATTATATTTTCCAAATTTTTGCATGTAATTAAACAAGCCCAAAAATTCCCAAAATATAATCCAACAAAAAAATTAATCACATAAGCATGCTTGGAAAAACTATAAATAATAAAAGCAGTAAAACATGTTTTTCTTATTATCTACACATGCTCAATTGCGCACATAATAAATCACATATCATACGAGGACAATTAAGACAAACAAAAATTCCTCGTCGCCCAAAAAAAATAGGAAAATTAAATCCTATCTATTACAATTTGAATTTGAATTTAATTGGATAAATTCAAATCTTATTCAAATATTTTAGGGCCTCCAAATCTTCAAGCATATCTTTTTGGGCTTTAGGCCTTTGTGATCTAATGATTGGCCCTAACCCTAATGCAATCCCTAGGGTTTACACAGGATTGCACCAACCACCAAAACCACGAGCCACCGTGATGGGACAACAGCTGCTGACGACAGCACCACCACCGCCGCCGCGCGCGCCTCGCGTGCCCAGCACCCCCAGCGTCGTTGCCCTGTCGCCCGCCGCCGCGGCCCTGCGCCGCCTCCATCGGCTCCGTCTTCGTTCTTTGTCCTCGACCCATCCAAATTACAGATTTGAAAAATAAAATTACAGAAAAACTATTCTGTTACAATTTTATCAAATCTACACTAATCATGGATTTTCTCGAGATTTTACAAAATTGATTCAACCCTAGACGGATAAACCACCACGGGCTGAATCAAACGGGTTGCCATGAGGAATAAAAACCACCCACGACATAAAATAAAATCCATAAATGCATAATTGAATTTTATTATATACAATAGAGCCATAAATCAGAAACCTGGCTCTGATACCAATTGTAGGGATTTTCAGTGAACCGAATCACAAAAACCCATGTGAACCGGATCGATTTATGGATATTGCATATAATCAAAATTCACAAAAACCTAGCATGCTCCTATGAATTTAATTCGATTCATGGATTGAGAGATTACCGTAAATCCGTAGAGTCTGATCCGATCTTTTGCGTTTGAATATCCAACATTAATTCAACCACGCGATTCGATTAAATCTGCAGAAATAGAATTTAGAAATCTAATTTCTAGACAAAATCAAAAATCACATAATGAGAAAGAAAGAAAATCTTGTTCTCCAGATCAAATCTTCAGGGCTGTATCGCAATGCTGTTCAGATCTGCTACTGGTGAGGACTCCACAAATCTGTAGTTGTTCAAGGCCAGAATCGAGATTCTCCTCCCTCTGCACAAAGTCGGCGCCCACTCTCTCTCCCAACCTAAGGTTTCAACTGATTTGAATGTTATGAAGTGGCTAGGGTTTTGAGAGAGAGTGTTGTCTATTTATAGACCTAGGGTTTTAACCTTAATGGGCTATTGGGCTCAATTCAACATATTTAATTGGGCCAGTCCTGGGACCTAATGCAAATAATAAAGTGGGCCTATAAATTAATTAATTCCCATGTCCACAACCCAGATTAATTAATACTAATTCTTTTTCACCACAGAATTAATACTGACCTACCCCTTTATTACCACGTTATAAGAACGGGTTGCATTAATTGAGAATCCCCATATTTAATGTTACCGGACATTCATTAATTAACCAGAGCTTCTGACAAGCTCTATCTACAATTAATTAATATCTTATTATTCCTGAGTAGCACCACTCAATCCTTATCACTCGTGCCTGAACTTAATCAGCCTGCAGGACATTGGCACGATGAATGTCATTGAGCTCCTTAGGGAATGTCCCCATCCTATTACTCGGATATGGTTACCTAAACCCAGTCTCAGGCGGTACTACATGAACTTTTGTTACCCAAGATGCAAATATACGAGCACGTTTCTCAGGCTCTCCACCATGGCAAGTCAAAGCAACAGTCAACCCGTGCGAACCCCTGAACCTTCGTTAGGGTTTAGACTCAATCAATAACGAGATCTTGTATTCGCTGATGTCAGACAGTCGAATACATCTCACTGTGGTCCATCAATACGCCACCCTTGCGTACCAGCATGTCAAGTAACCAAGATAGACTACTTATTTCGACAATGTCGCAGCCATCCGGACAGACGTATCCTCATATGCTGTCTCGGCTGTGATCAGGTTTATGTCTCACTAGGTCAAGTGATCATACTATTTTCCACGATCTACTACACGTCGTATGATCGTCCCTATCGGTGAGACAGGAGGATACCATTGTTACATACATGTAAGATTGTTTGACAGATAGGAGAAATAAACCCTTGTATACTTATTATAATAAATGCTTTCAGTATACAAAACCCATCAACATTGGCGAGCACCTTGTGCCGATTGTGCGCACCAAAGTTACTAACCAGATGTCCGAGGCAAAAGACGAATTGCTTGCTACCCAGCAATACAACTTCGAGACCTTCTCCGCCGAGATTTTTGCTGCGATCAAAGAGGGAGAAGAGAAGAGGTTAGCAGAGGAAGCTGAGAGACGAAAGGAGCAAGAAGACAAATTTCGTAACCTTGAAGCTCAAAGACAACTGGAAGAAGACTTAAGGAGACAACGTGATGAAGAAGAGAGAGAGGAGCAAAGAAGGATTGAAGAGAAGGAGAGAATTAGAAGACAGGAAAGAGAAGCCATAGTGGACAACTTCATGAAACTGATGATGGAAGCGCTAAGAAGACCACGGCCGATTCCTCAAGTGCCATAAACACTGCTGATTCAGACTCCTCAACAACCAATAAGTAATATCTCTCTTAACCCTATGAATCTCTTAGTCTGAAAACTTTTTGATTTCGATTAGGGTATGTGTTTCCTGTACAACAATGCATGATACTATTAATGGAAACTAACCCAGGTTGAAGACAACATCTTATTGTCCAACGCTGATATAATTGAACTACCTGAAAGTACACACTCAGTGTAATCAGCTAACTACGTGAATTGATAATGTGTGTTAAATGTTCCTGTGTGATTGCTTGATGACATTATGTGAATGTGCTCGGTACTTATCTGATAGATGATTTGGAAGCCATTTACTTGCTGCAAAAATTTGAATAATCGAGCAATACCCTTGATATTTTGAAGGGGAACATTTAGGAATCATACTGAGTCTACGGGAGTTTAGATATTGAGAATAGATTTGATAGGAAACTGTTGTAATCTCAGTAACCAGCTTTCCCATGATCAATTAGAATTATAGCTTAGAATTGAGGCTTCGCACCAAAAAGTGGGAAATTGTTAGGAATATTTGTTAGATATATCAAACCCCTTGTATTGAGTGTTACAAGTATGTTCTTGTATGTTTTGGTGCATCAAAGCTCTAGCAACTCAGTATCGAGTCAAATGCAAAAAGTCATGTATAGGGAATGTATACTCGAGTTATAATAGAATTAGAAAAGAAGAAGAATCAAGAATGCTGAAAGGAATCAGCAGACTTGATGATTGCTGAAGAATGCTGAAGCAATACGAAGGAATGCTGAAGAAGTGACTCCAGCAGACTTAAAAGATCTTAGCATAGACTGCTGAGATACAATACGTATGCAAACAACCAGCAAATGATCATCCGCAATCAAGAGAAACATTGAAGTTGTAAGTCAGACGGATGCAAATCACAAGGAAACCAGACGAATCAGAGAAAAGAACAATCATCAGACACAAAGGAGGTTTCAGACCTAAGTAAAAAGATCCATTCTGACAAAGACGGCTACAAATAGAAGCTACGCTAATCAGAGACAAGGAGAATTGAATAGTCTATGTCCACTGCAGAAAAAAGAAAGAACACAAATAGGCTAGCAATGCCTTTGAGTCTAACGGATAGGATTCAAACCGCTATTTGAATCCTCACCTATAAATAGGTGTCATCTTGATCTGATTCAAAGGTTCGCAGATTTTTACTTTCAGAGATAAAAAGAGAAGATCTAATTACTCTCTACATTACGCGATCTCATCCGGGCTAAGTGCTTGATCGGAGCTTTCCTACAAGCTTTCATATCTTAAGCTCAAGACCTGCGAAGTTAAGCTTCCAAGGTTACTTTGGGATTCTTTCTACTCTGGAAAGAATCTAGCAGTCACGATTGCTCTGCAAGAGTGATTCTTACGGGCAATGTCAACACAAGGATATGTTCTGGGAAGAACTATAAAACTCCCAACAGTCGACGTCCAAGGAGAAGGGAGGTTTATCCTCACTCTACGGAGCGACACTGGTTGAAGATTGAAGACGGAGGTGGTTGAATCTGCGCGTTGACCAGACGGAGGAGTTGCTCAACGTTAGAGATCGGGCCTGACCTTGTACTCAATCTTTTATTTAATTTTCAGTCAGAGGACTGAAGAGTGGACGTAGAACAGTTGTTTGAACTACTACAAAATCCTTGTGTTCTTACTGCTTTATTTCGTTATATTGCGCATACAAATATTTGAAAATCAACACATCAAGTATTGTAGTATAAACTGCAATTTGACTTAACGAATAATTGAGCCTAAACAAATTTGATAAACACTTGCTAAGTCGAGACCTTAGTAATATAAGTGCATGATCGTATTAATACTTCCGTTGTATATAAAATACACTGATTGTGACCAACACGAGGTCTATCGCTAGCTAGTAAATGTCGATGTCCACTAGTTCACTAGGTCATTCGTCCAGGCCTCTTCTTCCTCATAACCAAAGTGTGGGCACACCACAAAGACCAGTCCTTGGGAACTTTTAGAGTTCTTTCCTTGACTGTCAAACTTGTGGGTAAAAGCTCATGATAATCTGTGCTAGAGAGAAGCAGTGATTGTTGTGTTCTTGCTTTCTAAGTAAGAACAGCAAGATGATAACTCGAGCTTGAGAGCAACGAGTCTCCTGTCCATATATAGCACCCAGTAAGCTAAATTCTAGTCTCGAACATATAAAGCTTTGAATTTGAATTTTTCAGAGATTCGAATGTTCAGTGGTTAAGCAGTCTTCTCTTCTGGGGCACTTCATTAATTTATATAGGTGAGGTGAGAGAAGTTTGAAATAAGAGCCGTTGAGAGACATTTTGGATGTGTCCAATCAGGTGTCTCTCTTTTCTATAATGAACATGATGTTTTTCCTAAGTTCTGCACCTGCTCCTATTTTTCTAACACTGGAAGTAGACTTTAGCAACTTTGTGTGAGAACGGTTGTGCCAGTCCGAGGAATCACAACAGGTTGAGAGATCTTCGAACTTTAAGGAATCTCCATTGTTAAAGTTTTCTTGTAAAAGATTCCTCTGACTTGTTCTCTTTGTTTTTAGACGTGAGTTAGGCTTGCATATTGGTGTCATTCCTGCAGGTGACGTTAGCCAGTTCTCTTAATGTGAGTTTCCCAAACTGGTAGCCAATTCTTCCAAGTTGGTAGCCAATTTCTTCTGACTTCCTTCCATAGTTCAAACTGGTGTGTTAGTTCTCGAAACTAGCTTGTCTTGACCAGTTCTATTACAACTTGATAATCACCCTAACAGGATTTACAAGTTGAAAAGACGAAAGGAGGTCTAGAGATACTTCTAAGCTGAACTGGTTTCACACACCAAAACAATAACAACAAGGAAGGAAATATAGGGTTTCATTTTTCTAAAGGATAGTTTCATGCAACACAAAAGGAGAAAGATGAAATGAGTCTTGTGCAATATGCATCTGCAGTGGGCAGTCTCATGTATGCAATGCTGTGCACTAGGCCTCATATTTGCTATGTTGTTGGCATGGTAAAAAGATATCAGTCTAACCCGTGACAGGCGCATTGGACTACGGTAAAGCACATTCTCAAGTATTTGAAGAGGACTTGAAATTATTGTCTAGTTTATCAAAGTGAAGATTTGTGCCATGGGGGTTATACAAATTCGAATCTCCAGGCGAAACAAGATGAGAAGAAATCGACCTCGGGCTATGTGTTCACCTTGGGTGGTGTAGCTGTATCTTGGAGGAGCACAAAGTAAAAATGTGTTGTGAATTCTACCATGTAGGTAAAATATGTCGCTGCTTTTGAAGCTTCAAAAGAAGCGGTATGGCTCTGTAACTACCAGTTAGAGTTAGACGTGATTCTTAGTTTGACTAAGACTATCACGGTCTTCTATGGTAATGCTGGTTTAGTAGCAAACTTGAAAGAACCGTAGGCTCACAAGGCAAGTAAACACATAGAGAGAAAGTACTACATTATATGAGAAATCATATTGAGGGGCGATGTGCAGATTGAAAAAATTGACACGATAGACAACCAAGCTGACCCATTCACAAAGTGTTTACTACATAAGGCTTACGAAGGACATGTTCGTAGCCTAGGACTGAGTTGGATGCCTACCACTAATAGTGTTTGATGTGATGCTAGGCTAGACAGACACACTGTATACTCTAGTTGATGGATGTAATGCTTTGACTATAAGTAAGATATGGTTGGGATTTGTATACTAAAAGTATTTATTGCCCGATTGGAACCATGGGCATCACTAATAGGAGTGGCGGCTAACTACTTATTTGTGCGAATTATATACTAAAATGAGATGGAGAAATTGGGCAAAGATTGTGTTTTAATGTATAAAAAAACAACATATAGAGTTTTACTGGACATGAGTCACTGACAGTGGGTGGGTTAGTTACCCAAAAATGTTAGGAAATAATAATGGGGGAGTTGGGTTGAGTTCCGACAAACAAAATTTTGTCTTGTGAACAAAGGGGGTCCAAAACTTTTGGACAACATTGGTGATGGTACGTTTGTCTCTGAGCAGTCTTCTGCAAGTCATGATTTGCCTGTAAATAATCAATCATCACACTATCATTCTCATGCCTAACAGCTGGTCACTGAGAGAGAAACACAAACACAAAGAGATAGGTACTCCTTCCTTCGATCGTGTGTTATTAGTTTTATTTACTTTTATCACATTAAATAAGGAGGGTAAGATAAGGGAAATTAATATTTTATCACATTAGATTAATTTTTTATTTTGAGAAATAATATTATATCTTCACATGGTACCCCATTTATCCCTTCTGTTAGATATTTCTTAAACATTTTATCTTTTTATTTTAACATATTCAAAAGTATTCTAAAATAACGAATAAAATAAAATATATAAGTCCACTACGGTGATCTTGTTTTTTCACAGTTATACATGTGCACATATATTTTATATATTTTTTTAAATAGAATAAATTAATTTAAAATCTTACCCTATTTTAATATTTTTATTAATATATTTTAAATTAATGATTTATTAAACTGCTTTAACTACTTAGACCCTGAATTAAAAATGTACATATCTTTTATTTTAATAGATGGTGTGCAAGTTCGACTCGAAGGTTAAAATATCGACAAAATCAATAGTTATTATTGAAAAACTTTTCTAAGCTAAATCAGTTGCAAACTCAAGTCGACCAAATTGTATTCATACAATTTGGTTCAACCGGTTAGATTGTTGAAAATATTAATTCAAAAAATAAAATAAATATACCATGGTTCGGAATTGGAAGAAATTTGATTTAATGAAAAAACTTCACCAGAAGAATTTGTTTGATTGCCGGAATCAGAAGCAGCACCATTAAAAGGCTGGAAGTTTCATAATCCAGAAGAATTAAAAAGAGCTGAGTGCTCAACTATTTATACTAACATTATATTTATGTAATATTTTTAGAATTTAAATATTATTATATATAGGCCAATTTGTCCATCATGACCGGTTTCATTTGATAAAGGGATAAGGGTCAATTAGGCCCTCTGATTATTCTGACGGGAACATATTAACCTCTCTTTGGCTATTTGGTTCAATTTAACATTTCAAGTTTAAACATCGGTTCAATTTAATCCTTCAACTTTTCAATTTTCTATTATACCCTAATTGAGAGATATTGCAAATATTATATAGTTCTAGTATTCATTTTAAATCTATTTTTTATATTTTGTGCATTGATTTATTTTGGATTTGTATTTTTATTCTTTATGTAATACAAAAAATTAAAAATAAGTTTTAATATTTTATCATGTAAAATATTTTATATCAATAGATTCTAGCATAGAAAACGGACATAATCAAATAATCTTAAACATAGGAACTTAAAAACAAAAATCAAATTAATAATTTGACCACACAAATAACTTCATTCCAAATCAAATTACATATATTGTGTAAACCCCATTATTGATGCACTACCATTAATAATGATTAATATTTTGCAGAAAAAAAATCTTTACATACACATATTAACATATTATGTAACTATTATATAGAAAGAATTAAATATTAATAGAAAACCTAAAATTCAAAAACTCCTTTAAAAGTCAACATATACTTTTATAAATAAAAACCCTAACTACAAAAATAAAAATTATTACCACAGCAAATTAAACAAGCCTTCTTTTACCACAACGTTAACCAAGATGTCATTAAATCGTCAGTATCATCAGAGCAGCAGCATTCATACTATGAGGATAGGGGCATAAGTAAACCAACACAGTAATAAATAAAAGTATGTGCATACTACATGAGATCATGAGTAAATTACTTGAACAGATTGTTGTAGTCTTTGCTCGTCTCCGGGATCGCATTCCACTCCCACAGTCTGTCGGAGTAGGTGGTCGGGACGACGTTCAGCGCGGCCCCGGGCGCCTCGGGCTGCTGTGAGGCGGCGAAGTGGGACAGAAGATTAGGTACGTTAGTGGGATTATTGTAGTGATCATGGGTGATCGCTGCAGTTTGGTGGTGTGATGAGTAGTTATGAACTAGTTTGTGGAGATCGTCGATTGCGATGGAGCTCAATGCGGCGGAGTAGATTGTGGGGCAAGAACCTTGCTTTGATTGCTGCAGCATTGTGGGATGATGATGATGATGATCGTCTGCTGCAGCAACGATGGGTGCTAATGGATTAATGGAGTAAGAGTTCTGGTGGGAAAGTGCGAGCGACGTGCCGATATCGGTGCTGCTGCTGGGGCTGGTGTCGCTCATTTTCCCCTCCGCCGTCTGCTGCGGTGATCCGCCGTAGTTGGGTTGGAAGATGATACCCCTGGATGCCGATGCCGATGTCGACGTCGACATCTCCTGCTGCTTCCGAGCTTGCTGTGAACCTCTCGACGACGACGGCGAGGAGGCGGCCTTTGTTGGGAGGCACCGCGGCAGAGAGGGGTGGTCTTCAACTCCGGCTCTTTTGTAGACGCGGCAAAGAGAGATTTCAGCCTGAAATATTATTATTCAAAATTTAATTTGGGGTGAATGTATATAATTTAGCAGGTAGCAATTATGAGGATTTTCAGAGCATATTTAATGACTTGACAGAATTTAAAGTTCATCAAGGATCTTGTGAACTTATTTATGGAGAAAACAAATTTGTAAGAAGTCGACATTAATCTCATGTGTCAGTCAGCTGTTTCTTACTACCAATTTCATGTCTCCAAGCTGCAAAAACAAAGTTAAAAAATCATGAATTGAGACCTTCTGGAGACGCTCGGTCTCATGCTGAGGCAAGCGATACTCATTCATGATCCAACTAGTCCGGATCCCTTTGGGGGCTTTACCCGAGTAGAAAACGAGGGTTTTCTTGAGGCCAATAGACTGGAAATTCTCGCTCCGGATCATCCGGTCGGCTCCGGTGGCCTTCCAGTAGCCGGACGTCGTAACGCGGTTGGGGCGGTCGCCGTTCCTGTACTTCCGATCCCTCGGCACATAGAAGTACCACTCTTTTTCCCCTATAGCCGCCAGCGCTGTCATTCGTAATCAATATAATTTAATCTCAAAGTCAAATCAAATTTAATGAGATCTTGAATTCCTTCATTCCTAGCTGCCTATGTAATGAAATGAAATTAATGGGCCGGGGGTGAAATTTTGAGAATAGAAGAAGAAGAAAAAATGTTACTTATTACCTGGAAGCTCCCAAGGGTCGTATCGATAGAGGTCTAGGAAAGTGATGAGTTCAACGTTGAAACGCTTGCCCTCTACCTTACGGCGGAGGTAGAATTCCACGAGCTCCTCTTCCGTCGGGTGGAAGCGAAAGCCCGGCATCACGACGTCGTTTTCGTGCTCGTCTTGCTCGCTATTGCTGTCTTCTTGGTTGTTCATGGCGGCTGCAATGGCCATAAAACTATGGCAAAACCCTCGAGATCGATTGGAGTGAGAAGCAAACTAGAGTTTGATTAATCAACCCAAAATAATCCATCAATTGACCTTCATGATGGATGGATGGATGATGACGATGCTCTAGCTTCTTATGCTTCACATAAACACATAAAGAGAGAAATTGGAAGTGGAAGTTGTTTTATTAGGGTGGAAGGATAAGAGGGTGATGATGAATAAGATTCAAGAATTGGACTAGATTGATAGATAGAAATAGATATTCAAGCCAACAAAGTAAAGGACTATTACACGCACACTCTCTCCTGTTTCACTTTCTCTTTCTAAGAAAATGGTGGTGTGAGGGAAGAAGAGGAATGGATTGAAGGGAGATGAATTAAAAGAAAGATCTACAAAACTATTGAGAATTGAAGGGCCACTTGGGAGAGATGATAAAATGAAGGTGTTTAAGATGAGAAAGGGACATCTCAAATAAAGGACAGGGTGGCTAAGTCTCATATTTGCGGTGAGTTTGAACCCTCTTAATTCCACAATAACTTTCTTTCTTTCTTTTTTTTTTATGTGCTCTTTTTCTTTCTTCCCCTTCTTTGGGTGAAATAACAAGTGACATTTAATAGAACTGCTATTTCTATATTTTTCCCAATTTCGAAATATAATTGTCAAAAATACTTATAACTAATTAATTATAAACTTGAATGATGTACATAGACACTCTTATTCATTCATATAGTGGTACAAATTTTTATTATGCATTTTCCCTTATGAAATAATTTATTTTTTAAAGAAAATATACTATCATGACATCATGCAAGTGTGTCATAATTGCTTTTATTTTTAAATATAAGGAATACCACTTACGATGGAAATGAAATACTCCTTTCGTTTCACTTGAATTGTCACACTTACCAAATTAAGCGTATCAATCGAATTTTCACATTTCAAAAATGGCAATTTTTTCACATTTAAATAATAAAATATTAATTCCACTAACTCATTCTACACTCACAACTCTTAATTTCCGTACCGAAAAGAAATATGACAATTGTAATGGAACGGAGGGAGTATATTTTAGTGTCAAATTAAGACCCAAAAAATAAAATTTCATTCTAGGATACAAAGATTTGGTTATTTATCAATTCAACGACCACAAATTTAATTTCCTTAGATAGATAGAGAACTTTAAATCCTCCACGTCTTCAATAAAAAGAATTCATATTTTCTGCCATGAATAAACAACCAAACTATTTTTCACAAGTTTGATTGATAATTGTCATAAATAAGATAGTATCCCTTCAAGATACTGTACATTTATTGTCTTTCAAATCGCAAGGTGCATGAATCATTAATATATTGCAATATTGAATTATACAATAGATTGATTCCTGCATTTTCTAACGGTGCTCCACTAAATACCGCTTTATTATATATATGCTACTTTTAATAATAGCTGTTATAAACATAAAATTTAGGTATGACATAATAATATACTCTAATGAATATTTATCAATAAAAATCTGATTTATAAAAATAACAAATTCTAATAATGAATTAATAATCTTTTTTCACTATTAATTATTAACTAAAAACAAAAAATGAAAAACTTTAAACCATTTTATACTACAATTGATGGAGTTAATTCTACGTTCAACTTGATAAAAATAAAACTAAAAAAAAATTAAATAAAACATAATAACGTAGAAAAAAGGGAGTCGATCTCATTCCCTATACGAAGACTTTTAGATGATTTCTTTATCATATAAATAGTATGATTAATGTTGAATTGTAACTTTATCATATAATATACTTTTTAGATAAAATCACTGCAATATACAATATTATAGATAAAATATCCAAAGTAAATATTTAATTATGACTCAAATATTCAAGTACTAATGAAGCTCTAGATCATTCCCAAATATTAAATTTTAGGCTTCTTAAGATCTTATTTGTGCCATTAAAAATCCTTCAATTCTTGATTGATTATAGTTGGTGGGCCAAACAAATGTAGCACAAATTAAATTAAACCAGTGTGGTAATGATGAACTATTTTCTCTATATAAATACTACATAAACTAGAAATTCTTTCCCCCACCCTTCTTGATTATGTCTCATGTGAAGTCGCCTGTTGCTAAGAGTTTTTTAATTAATTTTCAATAATTTAAATGAAACAGCAGAGCCTAGCTACCTATGTAGCTAGGTGATTACAAGTTCATGCTTAATAATAGTATATATGATGCTACATAGTGTAGTTTGTGATAAAGAGAAATTAATGTTGAATGAGGTAATATTTTTATATTAATCTCATAATACAATACTTTGAATGATATTATCGTTGGATTGAATGATATTATTGTTGAATCCAACGATAAAGCTCTCCTAACTTTTATGCTCTCTAGGTAATAAGCACCTTAGGTGGCTCCTAACCGAATTACGAATTACTTAATCGATATCTCTAGGTAGATAGTCGCCTGATTTTTTATAACTTTTAAAAATAAATAATTTTATTTTTTATTTAATAATATTTGTATTTGGACCGTTAAAAAAAATCAGCTTATCCGTTAAGTATAATCGAGACCCCACTTAAGCATTAGACAGTACTCGAACGCCCGACTAAAAACTAACGAGTTGTATATTGCTGTACTCTCTTAACATTGCGAGGAAAAATGGAGCTGATTAAATAATTTGTAGATGATGGTGTGATGAATAATAATTAGACATGTAAATAATGGAGAGAATTAAATATAGGTGAAGTAATGAATTAGAATAGGTAGATTGTGCATTTAGTAGCTAAAAGTAATAGAGTTAATAAAGGAATAGGGGAGGTGGTGATGGAGAAAGGTAAACGAATTTCTCTAGGCAGAAGAAGAAGAAGAAGAAGATTAAGCATGCATGTTATGTAGGCTGGGGATGAGCTTGGACTCTACTGTAATGCGTGTGTGCTTGTGGGGTGGGGGGATCTGCATGGTCAAGAGAAGCCCGTGACCACTCTCTCTCTCTCTCCATGATGACAACTACAAGAGCATCCTTCAATTTTTTGTTTTTATTGCTTCAATTTTGACTTCTCTCACTCTATCATTTCTACTCGTTTTGCTTGATTAGTTATCACCAACTGCTACGTATTTATAAATATTTTGTTATTTCTCTGAGTGAGCAGTAGTTCGTGTAAGATACAATGTTTCTTTCTTCTGTTTGAATCAAATTTGTAATTTATGGAATTTAATTCTAAAGTGGTGAGCAAGTCTGTTAACTAAAATTAATTTAAAGTACAAAATCATTAATTTTTTAAGAATTATTAATATCTTTATAATCTATTAAATGAAATATGTATGATAAGTCTCTTGATCGATTAACTTTATTCCAGAGAAAATAACTAAGTTTGAGTATAAATAATATGTTTTTAGAATAAAATATTGAATTCTTTTATAAAATAATAAATGTTTTAAATATAAATATAAATTCAAAAGTTTTATTAATATTTTATTAAGAATTGATTAAATTTGTGAAATTTAAAGTATCTAAACTATATTTAAAAATAAACAAATTAAATTAGAACAATAACTAACTCGATTCAATTGCATGCTATAGTATTTAGTTCAATGAGAGTGTAAAATGGAATTACAGAAAATTTTGCCTTTTTTCAACTTACAAAACAGTATGTGGAAATTCGCAAAAGTGTGCATCAAAATAATTGCGCAATCAATTATTTTCAGTTTCATTAGATATCAATAGTCTATACCTTAATGAAAAAGCTCTAATTTCTTAAAGGCATCTATCATTTTTATTGGGAGATGAAATAATATGTTTCTTTATTGTAAATGATGTCTCACCATTTTTATTGTGAAATGAATTTAATGAAATGATGTGTTTTTTTATTGCAAATGATGTATTTCTTGGTTGCAAATAATGTAATTTTTTAAAATGAAATGATGTATTTAACTTATTGAAATGATGTATTAAGGTCCGTCTCATAATAAAAAAATATTGAGACCGTCTCTCAGAAGACCAACTCTTTCTTAAAAAATTGTGCTTGTAATTATATCGCTTCTATTTACTTCTAAGGAAAATGATGAAATATTCCCTCTATCCCAATTAATTAGTCTCACTTATCTTTTTGGTTTGTCCTGTTTATTAGTTCTATTTTCTAAAATGACAAACATTTTCATACTTACCAATAAATTATTAATTCCACTACACTCACAAATATTGGTTATTGTGTCATTTTGATTTGAGACTAATAATTAGGGACAGAGGGAGTATATTTTAATCTATTTTAAAGTATATAAGATTTAAAAGGACTTACATTTATATTCATACACAACAATTATGTAGTATTAGAGTTGGAAATAGCAATTTATGTGGATCGAATTTTTATCGTGTTGATATGTTAGTAATTCAATGTATTAAGTTCTAATTCGTATATGATTTGTTAAGAAAATGCTCAATTCGTATATGAACCAGATCCATTAAGCTCAAACACGAGCGCACACGATAACGACACAAATATATGATAAGGATCCGTTAAGATCCCAAATTGATGAAACGATAAGAACATGATAAATATGTAAAAAAAATAATAGTAACATTTTTTAACTATTAAATAATTAAAAATTAAACTAAAATATTTTTTATTAATTTATTAAAGGATATTCATATTAATAGATTATCCGATACAAAATTTTCATTTGCTTAGTGTGCTGATCTAATAAGAATCTAAATCCAATAAGTCATAATACATATCAATTATTGTTGAATTATCATGTTGTGTCAAAAACCCAATAAATCTCAATCCATATCAATTATTTTTAATGAGTGCATGTATGTATTGTGTTGGAAATTAGATAGTTTCGATGATGTAAAAAATTATAGATCAATAACTTGGCTATATGGAGCTAACATAATTAGAATGTTATATCTTGTAATATCTTAGGTTGAAAAAACTTAAGGAACTAAAGACTAGATCATGTTCGAAAGAGAGAAAGATGATCAACCATGAAATTACAACAGCTGACGGTTCAAGAGGAACTAAGAACTTAACAACTTGAGATGGAGCCAAGAATGAGGATTACGTGATGCTTAAGTCAGCTGACCCTCACGTCAATCAACAGGCACTTTCTAGTACAACTGACGTCTGGATGAGCATCTTTAAGTTATAAGAAGGATAACTGAAGGCCACACAATTAAGAGAAATGTAAAGCACAAGAACATATTAAAAATCTAATTCCTAGAACATACTATGATGGGAAAGCTGACCAATGGGTACGATTCTTTAATCTAAGGACTGTCCATTGGATAATGTGCAAATAAGACAAAAGGTGTCAAAATTGTACCAAAGTATATTTTCTAAGCTATTTGATCATTTAAGCTCTAATCCTGTTACAAAATTCTAAGCTTACTGTCATTCCTAGCACGAGATTGTCGACTGTCTGATAAACGAGCCAATCAGAGACTGTAGTTGTTTTACAACAAGGTTTGAGAGTTGTAATATTAGGTTTGAGAGTTGTAATATCTTAGGTTGAAAAAACTTAAGGAACTAAAGACTAGATCATGTTCGGAAGAGACAAAGATGATCAACCATGAGATTACAACAGCTGACGGTTCAAGAGGAACTAAGAACTTAACAACTTGATATGGAGCCAAGAATGAGGATTACATGATGCTTAAGTTAGCTGACCCTCACGTCAATCAACTAGCACTTTCTAGTACAGTTGACGTCTGGATGAGCATCTTTTAGTTATAAGAAGGATAACTGAAGGCCACACAATTAAGAGAAATGTACAACACAAGAACATATTAAAAATCTTATTCCTAGAACATAATATAATGGGAAAGCTGACCAATGGGTACGATTCTTTATTCTAAAGACTATCAATTGGATATTGCGCAAATAAGACAAAGGGTGTCAGAATTGTTCCAATTTATATTTTCTAAGCTATTTGATAATTTAAGCTATAATCCTGTTACAAACTTCTAAGCTTATTGTCATTCCTAGCATGAGATTGTCAACTGTCTGATAGACGAGCCAATCGGAGACTGTAGTTGTTTTATAACAAGGTTCCGATATTTTTTCAGATGACATGAGAAGGAGAGACTTTATGATTATCATATAAATGTAATTTGAGATGAAGGAATCAGAGTCCTTCATCTGAGAAGTCAGTTGCAAAGTTGATAAGCTCATATTTTATATCACTTATCGTATGTTTATTTATTACTTTCTTTGTATTTAGTTTAAGATTTAGTTATTTTATTTGCATGATTGTGTCTTGGTATGTTTTATGCTTTTAGTGGTGACATTTTGCCAATTTATGAATATTATTTGATAAGAACTAAGGATAATTGAGGATTAAAGATTGTTGGTCCTAAATTTATCAAAGTTAACATATAGCGGGCGTCTTATTGTGATAGACCTCAACTGACTATTCGTAAGTCAGTCGAATCTTGAAAACTAATTGGTTGTCTTGTTGTTAAACAAGCCAATTTAATTTATACACCGACATAGTTAGTTGTTGGTTTCACAATAATCAAACAGGTAAATAGACTGATAAGTAGATAATACATGATATTATAGTGGTGCAAATGAAAAAATATCCTACGTCCACTCTTTGATCAGTTACATCAGGAATCCACTAGAATAATTTTACAATACAACTTGTAACACTAAACTATTTAATTCACGGGAAGCTCGTATGTCCTTAAGCTTCTTGGCAACTTCAGGCAATGAGCTTTACCACGAAAATGATGTCGCTAGGCTATCCATCTAACTTCAAATTGACAAGTGTACCATAAACCATAGTCGCTAGGCTTGAGAGTTGGACATGTTGTGAGTTTGATTTTGTCACAAAACTGAGGGTCAGTAGAATGAAGATTTGGTTCTCGAAAGATACAGAAGCCTTCTTGGATTCAATCTCTTGGAAAGATCCTGAACTCAGGAGGGTCTGAAGCTAGAAGCTTGGAGTCTTGTATAGAACATGGTTGAAAGAGAGAGAGAGAGAGAGAGAGAATCACTTGAATATTTAGATTAACAGTAGTAGAATCAATAGTTGAGTAACCTTCGGTCCTTCAATCTTAAGGGGCATTTATACACTTCAATACTTAGAAAGTATTGAAGGTTTTTAATCAACTTGAAAACTAGATTGCAAAAAATTAAATAAAGTAATAAACGAGATAGGATATTGATAGTGGTTCGGATCCTTAAGTCCTACATTCACTCTTCAGAAATTAGTCCGGGAAATTCACTAAGTTGCAGATCGCAAGATCTCATGATCTATGGCTAGTCCGTCGAATGCCAATTTCCGTCGGCCTACTAGTGCACTCGCCCAGAAACTTGCTCCGCTCCGTCTTAAGTCTTGAAGTGAGGATGCACCTCGCAGCTTTTAAACTGGAATGGGATGTTTGTTGTTCTTCCCAAAATGTGTTGTGGTTGGTAGTTGCTCGTGATAATTAGGATTTTGATAAAGAAAACTGACTACTATGTATACTACTTGAAAATTAATAACACCAAATGAAAAGCTTGAGCTAGAAAGCTAAGCCTCGTGTTTTTGGCAGACACATAGTAATTTCAAAGAGCTTGAGAGCTTTTAGTTCGACATAGTTCCTGCGTGAGTGTTTGATTAGATCATTGCTATCCTCTAAAGATGTGGTCTGCTATTTATAGGCATATTAGACGACCATTTGAATTTTTTGTCCGTTAGAGACAAAATGCATGTCGTCCAATCATCACCATACTTTTCCTGCTGTAGTAGCCTGCTTTGATCTGCTCTGCTTTGTTTTTGCTTTTGTGTAGTGCAATTCTCACCTGCTCTTGTCAGAGCTAGTTCGCCAATCCGAGGAACCCATAACAAGAAGATTCCTCGTTCATAATTATTGGCAAGTATTCTTTAAGAAATCTTGGATAAGACTTGAGTTCCACTGGGATTCTTTTTGTCTTCTCGCTTTTCACGAGCTCTTCATAGCTTTGAAACTGAAAACTGAATTCCTCAAGTTTTCTAGTTTCTAGTTTTATGCCTTTGATGTAGCTTCGCAAGTGAAAATCCAGTTTCCAAAAATTGGTCTTCTAGCTCTTTTCTAGTTTTGAGTTTCTTCAACTTCCAGTTCTGAAACTAGACTTTGGACATCTCGATCTCTTCATAGCTTCGAGTTTCTAAGTTCTTCAACTTCCAGTTTCTCTATTACAACTCAAATTATCCTATATAAGGATTACATGTAGAAACTGAAAGATAGTTTTGATACACCAAAACATCAAATAAGGAGTGACCTAGTTACCTAGTTACTAACATTTTTTCCCTTTTTGGTGTAATATCCTTAAATTTTAAATTAAGCTAATTAAAGCTTAATTACAGATTAATTAGAATTAGTAGGGATTTATTGTGCAATTAAAGTAAATTGCTTTTGATTGATCCACGTCGTTGCATACATATTCTTTTTATGATAAATTATGCCCAAGGGTATTATTTTGAAAGCCCGAGATGGCCACACAAATGAAATTTTCATAAGAAACATGTGCATAATAAATTAAGGTTTCTATTATTTATTTGAATCCGTTTTAATTCCAACATGCATCCAAATGCTCCGTTTCTTAAACCGATCTAGAGATTGCTAGAAAATAATTTATGGCATACAATGAGACGTAGTGTTGTATGTTGAACAATTTCTAACGTACCAACTAGTGGAGGCACTACACCGACAAACCTATAGGGAACGACAACCACTAGATATTCTTGACTAGAAATGAGCATATCGCCATAGATTTGTCACAAGTTGACCAAGGTTTCAGGAAAGCAATGCGGCAATATGGCTCATCGTGGATAAATAATGAAGTGTGTTCACTTCTTATCAAATTGAATCATATATAGTATATGTGAGAGATTGTACACCTACTTGATGTACTAATGTCGATAATGTTGAACAAAGGAAATAATACAAACTTGAGAAGTTACATCATATGGTTCAACTAAAGAAGTCAGAAGAATATCAGGAAGCTGTAGATAATGCACTGATGTATAAGGATATGATTTATGTGTCGAACAATGAAGATCTGAGAAGTGATATTATGAGCAAGGCTTATGATACACCCTATACCGCCCATACATGAGGTACAACCAGCTTTTGGTGGGACGGTATGAAAAGAGATGTTGCACTTTATGTCAAGAAATGCCTAGCATGGTCGACCATATGGGAAGTTACAACCACTGGACATTCCGAAATGGAATTGGAAACATATCGCCATCGATTTCATCACCAGTTCATTGAGGTCTTAGAGGGAAATACAGAGATATGGACTATTTTGGACCATCTGACGAAATGTGCAATTTCCTTACTGATTCAAACAACATATGGTTCGGATACGTTTGGAGGAGGAGTTGAGAGCGCATGAATTTTAGTACGGCATTTCATTCGCGGACTCATAGTCAGTCTGAGAGACCAATTCAAACACTCGAAAATGTATTACGAATTGTTGTCATGGATTGAGGAGGAATTTGGGAGCCGATTTTGCCACTAATTGAATTCCCTTATAACAAAGATACCAAACGAATATTGGTATTGCTGCTTATGAGGCATTGTACCGAAAGAAGTGCATATTTTCACTCTACTAAGATGAAGCAAGCATATGAAAAATGCTTAGACCTGATTTCATAGGAGTAATGACAGAGATTGTTTGCTAAAGACGAGAAACGATTTAGGAAGCATAGAGCAAACACGAGTCGTATGCTTATACAAAGATAATTGAGCTTTAGTTCAAAACAGAAGACAAGGTATTTTGAAAGGCTCATCGTCGAAGGGAGATTTGGTTTAAGGGGTAAATTGCAACCGCATTTCGTAAGACCCTTTGAGAGTCTGGAGAGAATAGGCCCTATTGGTTTCACCGTATTGGTTTCACCGCCGAGTTTGGGAAATATGTATAATGTATTTCATGTGTCACATCTAAGAAAGTATGTATACGATCCTAAGAACGTGATTTGTCTTGAAGAAGTTACACTCAGTCCAGACTTGCACTATAAAGAGAGACCAGAAGCGATACAAGATCGAAAAGTCTAGGAATAAGTCCATATCATTAGTGAAAGTCTCATGGAGTCATCATGGGCAGAAAGAAGCGACGTGAGAATTAGAGGAGAAGATTAGAAGAAACTACTCTAAGTTCTTCTGATCAGCCTTACAAATTTTGAGGACGAAATTTTTGTAAGGAGGGGTGAATGTAATATCCTTAAATTTTAAATTAAGCTAATTAAAGCTTAATTACAGATTAATTAGAATTAGTAGGGATTTATTGTGCAATTAAAGTAAATTGCTTTCGATTGATCCACGAACGGCATACATATTCTTTTTATGAAAAATTACGCCTAAGGGTATTATTTTGAAAGCCCGAGATGGCCACGCAAACAAATTTTTCATAAGAAACCTGTGCATAATAAATTAAGGTTTCTATTGTTTATTCGAATCCATTTTAATTCCAACATGCATCCATATGCTCCGTTTCTTAAACCGATCTAGAGATTTCTAGATATTAATTTATGGAATTATTAAAAATGATCTTATTGAGAATCCGAGGTCCGTGGAATTTTTGGTCACCATTTGAGTGATGTTGTTTCGGGCAGAAAAAAATCCCTAATTTAGAAAATTATGAAATCGAGCCCTTAAGTAGAGATTATTATTTAGAAAATTTTTACGCATGTTTAGACAGTGTATGTCGAATAATAAATCCGCAAAAGTTGAATAATGGTATTTATTACATAAACGAGAAATTAAACCGCAAAAAGAAAGGACAAATGACAAGGTACCGTTTGCCACCTTATTTACCACACCATTTACCAACTTTTTTTTGTCATCATATGGTTGAGAGAGAAAGAGAGATTAGAAGGCACTGAAAGAGAAAGCAAAGAATTGCATTTCTCACTCTCTTTCCCGTCACTACACCCAGCCCTCCCCTGCAGCCGCTGCTGTTTCGTGATTCTCCGCCCGCCACAGCTGGAATCCGGCAATGGATATAAAAGACCGAAGAAGTAATCGTCTAGATCTTTCCACGGAGTACTTACACGCCAAAATCCATTGAGAAACGAGAGAGTTATAGCTTCAAGAATTTTCCTGCGCAGGTTGGTGCGAATTTTGCGAATTTAGGTTCCAAATCATGTTTGATGTTGAAACAAACTTGATATTCATGTTCATTGTAACTCTAGGATAAATTCACTGCCTTTGGATCACCCACCCATCATCGTTTCGTCGGAGTTCCGCCGAAAAAGCTTTCATTTCCTCTCTCCCCGTCGCACAGCCCCTGCCCAGCTGCTCATTGCTATTTTGCATTTTTCAGGCCAACTGAGCGAGATTCAGGTGATGCTCATAAAAAATCAATGAAAGTACAAAATGAGGGCTTTCAAACGCGACCAAGATCACCTAATTCCGTTGAGAAACGATCAATTTATCGCTGTCCAAAGTCAGGCCGCCGGTAAGGTGACGAATTAAATATTTCATCTCCGAATCATGATCAAACCTTAATGTATCGATTATCTATTTATATTTTCATGTTCCTTATGACTTAGGAATCCTTTTAGTACAAGTTGGTTGTCACCCCTGCCGCTGGATCGCCAATGTTGGCCGGAAACTCCATTTGTGAGGTGAGATTTTCCAACCTTTCTTCATGAGCAAGAAGGCATGTTTTAATCCGATAAATCCATATTTCTATCTGCGTAGGATGTTTATAAGTATGAATATATGTTGAATTTGAGTTGTGGGAGTGTAAAATGGCTGGAGGTGGCCGGAAAAGCTTTCATTTATTTCTCTATTCTTGTAGCTGCCACCACCACTAGCTGCTTGATGATTCTGCTTTTTCTGTCCGGTACAGTGAGAATCTGGAAACAAGCATAAAAGACCGATTAAAGTACTTGACAAGAGATTTCCAAAGAGTACCTTTACTCCTGAAACCGATGAGAATTGCAAGATCTACAGGGCCACGAACAGGCTGCGTTAGTAAGTGATTATTTTAGGTTTTTGCCTCCGAATCACGATGAAACATCAACAGATCCATAAAATAATTTGATATTTGTGCTCCTTGTATTATTTTGGTTCTTCCAGTACATTTAGTTTGGACCAAACGCTGCCCAGTTGCCGAAAACCACCGCGAGTAACCATTGACGGAGGTAGAATTTCTACTTTGCTTCACCACCATATTCTTGAATTTTGATCCATATAAATCATGATTTGAGCACCTGATATTGTCCCTAGACATGTTTAGAGGTTGAGTACGAGATTAATTATTTTTCAAGTTAGTGGGTCCCGAACTTAATTATTTGTTAACCACGGATTGGTTAACTTAAATGAGAATGATTAGAGGAGTTGCATGAACTCTTCAACTTACGAATAATGCATGTTAAGATGAGTTTTGAGTTTAGTTAGTAGATTAGCTGTTGAACCTTGATTTAATTTGTAGCACCAATTGAGATGAAAATGGTTAATCATTAGATATTCGCCTAACTTATTATGCGTACTTATGTAGCTGATTGAAGTGAATAAAGGGTAGCTGATGTGGCTTTCAAATACTTGATTACTCATTTATTCACCCGTGATATCTGTAAGATCACCAGGTGGGCTTTCCTATTAACTAAAATGTGATTTCGGACCTTGAGTCCTATTTGCAAAAATTATGTGAAATGTGTTTTGTTTTTAATTGAATTGTCATATCTGTGAAATTTTTTGTTTTGCATTACCTATCTGTCCTCTAAGTTGTGAAGTCGGCTAGAGAGTATATGTAAAATCCGCGCCGGGGAATACGGCCAGAGCCTTGGGCATTTCAAATGCCAAGGTAATTATAAACAATCGGATCTCGTGTCTCACTGAGCCGAGATTAGTGCACTCTAGTGTCAGACCTGGTGGAAGAAAGGTTCTACCAAATAGGCTGGTCACCGTGACTATGGAAGTAGACCTGCTTCCTAGTCACACACATTAAAACAGATAGTGTATGTGGAAATAAAACCAAGTATGGTATTGTGAAATAAAATGATTTTGATAAACATGGAGAGATCTCTTGAAAGTAAAACCCATGTGTTATCGTTGGATTATGATATGACAATTTTAAATGTATAAATGTATTTTGACAATGTGTCCACTGGGTACGTAGTACTCAGCCCGCATATTATTTCTAAAATGTGCAGGTTGAGCTAGGATGAGGAACGTGGAGGTGTGTGAGCATGTGAAATATGTGGTGACCGTTAGGTCCCACTAACGAATGAAAGAAATCCGGTGTAATTTATCCTGAGATATGCATCTTCATATGCATATATTTGCTACGCAATATATTCCGCTGCTTTGAACCTCTGACACATTACTCTTTTTCAATTTATGTATGTTGATTGTGATTCGAAATACCGTACTCTTGTTTTGAACCTATGAATTGCTTTGATTCATAACACTCCATTCTCATACTTGATTGTGTATGTTTGTTTTGAATTTGGATAATTGTGATTGTTGTCCCTTTCTTTTCTCCAATTATCCTACCGTCACGTCCCCAAATCCGGGAAAGTAAATGGGGGCGTTACATTTGGTGTTGTCAAAATCATATTTCTTAATGTCTGGAAAAAGGACAACTGATGAACTGAGTTTAGAAAAACCCTACTCACAAACACGATTTCCTTAATCGACCTACTCTATTTGATCTTCCCCCTAATTTGGAGAGATATTGCTATATAATAATCAAAATAGAGTGTAAATATCACACTAGAAAATGTGAATTCAGCCAATGAATCAGAGCTATAAAGGCGAGAGAGAGTCAATGAGAGTTTGTCTTCAACCCAGTTTTCAGTTTTTCAATAAATGTGATATGTTACAAGTACATAAAAACAGAAAACTAGATGATCAAAAATGCTAGGTTTTAAAAACTTTTTCAAAAAACTTACGAAGCCACTCTGATAAGGAAGAAGGCTTAGGATCTGCGAATTTTTGTGTCAACTCCATCATAGCTTGGAACTGAGCTTCCCTCTGTTTTTCTTCTGCTTCCTCTCTCTCCCTTCTCTCAGCTTCTCCAGCTTCTCTCCTCTTCCTCTCCTCTTCTTCTCTTTCACGCCTTAGTCTCTCTTCCTTTTTCATTTCTTCTTCCCCCCTTTTGATAACATCAAATAGGGTAGCTTAAGGGAGGAGACAACTTCCATAGTCTCGACATCCTTTTCTTTTTCTCTTCCAGTTTGGCCTTCACCTCTTGAGTTTCTTGTCTGATAACCTCCAGTTAGGATTGGACAAAGTTTTTGACTTTAGATATAATGAAAGATCGGGAAGAACTGGTTGTGGTTGGCTTTGAAGGTTTATCATCCGGCTCTTCAATGATTAGATCTTCAAGGCAAACATTGATGGCCGGGGTAATTGATGTTATGCCACTGAGGAGTTCTCTGGCTTCTTCTTTGTCTGCCAATTCCTTGCCTTAGCCTTTCAGCCTCTTCTTCAGTTTTTTTTTTCTTCTTCTTCTGCCACATGGAGCATGAATTTGTTCATGAACATGGATAATGGAATGAGTTTTTCAACCTCTCTTAGCTGTTGAGCTTGTCCTTGAATCATTTAAATTATGTTGGCTATCTTCTCTACAGTACAAATAAAAGTCATTTCATGCGATAGAGAAACAACCTTCTCCTTTTCTTCCTTATCCAGTTCGGCCGTGGTCAGTTCCAGTTTGGCCCTCTCCATCTCTTCCTCCAATCTCCTTTGGTATGCTACAATTTCATGACCTTCTCCAGTTTTGCTGAAATAAAACTTTGATAATCTTCTGGAGTTGGTTCAGTAGTCTGCACCTCTTCTTCATGAGCATCCTGGGTAGGAACTGGACTTTTTGGAATATACACAAAATCAGTTGGAGGTAGTCTCCTTGTCTCCCTATATGGAAAAGTTTGTAGTCTATATGCTCGAACACCAAGAAACCTCTGTCTAGTTTCCTCCATTGAAAATTTTCTTCCTTCAGTTTGATCACTCCACTCATTGGCCCAAACCTCTTCTAACCTCCAGAAGGTGAGGCCTAGCATAGCTTGCATGATTGGCATTTCCTCTTCATCAAGTTCGTGCTTCACAATATCGAATTATCGCCATCTGCCGAATTCAGTTTTGAGGTCGATGGCAGTCATGGTCTCTTCTTCAAGAATATCAAGATACAATAGCACGGCTTCCTCGGTGACTTGCTCTTTGACTTCTCAGAAATTCCTGCAGCCCATGGGAATAAGTTTGAATCTCCAACATCCTTTTCACCAATCGGTGGGCACCAGTTTTTGAGCCTTTCAGCTGTGAACTCATGATGTGGCAACCCGCATAGTGGGATTCTGCAGGTAGCAAACTGATTGGGCTTGTTAATTATCTCATTCTCCCTCTTGTCCCATGGATAATGTCCCTATCTTCCTTGCTTGTCTTTCGTGTAGTTGAAGACCTCATGAAGACCAGTGAGATCTTCTGAATCTGAATCTGAAGATGAGACATCCGAAGAGGTTAAGGGCTGATCAATATTAGGAATATCAGTTTTACCTCCCTTTGAAGTTTTCATTTTTGAACCCGAGGAAGTGGTTTCAGTTTGATCAGAGGTGAAGGTTTTCCCTTGCTTAGCTCCTCCAGTTCTGGATCCCGCCAGTTTTTCAGGGGTGGTCGCCCAAGTTTCTTCACTAGATATGTTGGCATCCCTTGTGCGGCCAACACTTCCTCTTGATAAGGTGTGGAACCCCCTTGCATGTCCACAACAATCTTAGCAATCTTCTTGGACAAACGTTCTGGAGTGGTCGCCCGTTCTTCAGTTGCAACAATCTCCGGATCAACAAAAATTTCTATAGTTCATCTTTCTTTTGTAACTTGTTATTGCCTAGTGGCCTCCCTGTAGAGAGTATCAAAGAGTTGATCAGACATGGGATCAGGATAAACAGTAGAAATTGGTTCCCTAAACTCCAGTTTCTTCTTGGGATTCAGCTTCGTGGGGTCAAAGTCATCCCTTTTTCTCTTCTTTGGCTTCTCCACAACCTTCTCCTTTCTCTTCTCAGCTCTCTTAGCTTCTTCCTCCTCCATCCTTGTTGTCTTGGACAATCTTTCTTTGCACTCCCTCTATTCTCCCTTCAATGTTTTTTTTATTTAGGCATGAGATGATCTTGACTGCTTCATTGTGACTGGAATTGTTGTTCCTGCAAAAACATCAACTCTCCCCCGTGTTGGGTGTGCTTTGACCTTTCTCAACTTGAGATGCTAGTTTTTGCCTTTTGCTAGTCACTTCTCCATGGTTGGGTAGAGTAGGCAAATCTTTCATCGTTTGCTCAAAACTATTTTTTCTCAGTTTCACTACTGAGGATTTCCTGAATGTCATTGATGGGGGTAATGAAGTCTGTGAACAACAGTGCTCCGCCTTCATCTGTTGAGCGCACAAGTTTTTCAATCAAAAACTAATTTTAAGACCAAAACTGACTCCAGTGACAAACACTCCCATGCTAGGTAAGGCGGAGTTTTTCTTAACATTTTCCATCATTCTTTCAAAAATAAACTCAACCCAGTCTTCCACAAATCTCATCATCTATAGCCATTATGACGTAATACTTTTTCTTGCTCAGTTTCGAGTGTGATCCCACTTCACACTAAAGCATCCGAATGGCAATATCCCCTAAGAATTTGTAGAAGCTATACAGTTCTGATGTCTTGGTAGTGACTTTCCAGCCAGTTTTCACATATGGCTTCTTCCAGTTTTTCCAACGTTCTTCTATCTCTTCTCTAACTCCATATTAATAAGAAGCAACATGCGCACCATTGTTCTTTAACTAAAAGAGCATATTCAGCAACTGAGGGTGAACTCTGATTGGTACTCCGGCCACTGTGGTGCTGAAGGATTTTTCATCTTAGGGAATCACAGCGTTGGCATAGAACTCTACTACCATAAACAGATGGAACCATTTAGGATAAACAGTCAAGTAGTAGACAGGTTCTTCATTTTTCAGTTTTTCCACTAGACGAGAGTTTGGACATACTTTTTTAGCTTCCTCCCATAGTAGGATCTTCTCTTTGTTAATCTGGGTAGCCCTTTTCTGTTCCATCGTCAGATTTGCAGCTGATTTTTTGTCTTTTGCCAATTTTACAAGTTCGGCATGAGGAATTTTGTTTCTCATAGTAAACAACCCGGTTCGGCCAGAAGTTGATGTCCTGTGCTTGGGATTATCTACGGTTGTTCTATTAGGCAGCTTGAATGTTGTTGGTTGAGAATAAATGAAGTAATGATTGTCTGGGACAAATTGAATGCATTTGAATTCTCTGAGTTTGAAAGGATTTCGTATATTTGCATATGCGAAGTGGCAATAGAAATTACTGCAAGAAACTTAAACCCTTCGCCTATTTATTGAAATCGAATCATTAACTGGACGGTCAAGATTGATTTATTTGTGCATGATCAATCGGCTTGGAGATGGCGTCTGTTGAGTTGTTGGACATAATCATACGAGGGGGAGTGGGTCTCGACACATGGCACTTTCGAATTGAATTGTCGCCTGCCTTGTATTTGATGAGGCTTGTGAGATAAGTCACAATTTCAATTCAAATGTCCCGCCTCTAGCTCCGAAAATGGACTTTTGATCACTGCTATTTCTAACAGATTAATTATAGAATAGTGGTCAAATAAATTTGTAAATCAGATATCGAGCCCAAGGGAATGATGTGGGGAAATAGCCCTATGTACTAAAGCACAATTTCAGTTTAATTGTTTGAGTAATTCAAAAATCAGATTTAGATTTATCAAACTAGGCGAAGAAAATAAAATATAAACTTAAATCAAATAACATGAAACACAAATCCTAGGGCATAAGTCTTTTTGGATAACATGTAAGAATCAATTAAATTAATAGGTGGAATACTGCAATAATGATACATTTCCCTGGTCGGGCAATTGTAACCTAGATTACTAATTAGTGACTATCCCATCTCGGTCTCAAGAACATTAAATTAGTCAATCTCATAAGCTAATCAATTCAATTCCTACAGTTTAGTACATCTCAGCTGGATAGTATAGAGTATATCATGCATTCCTAATCCCACTATCATTATCACCTCTCGGTCCTTCTTTCAATAGCTAGACATCTAAACTAATCGTCACCTCTCGGTCCTTAAATTAATCTAGAATTATAAAATAAATACAGGAATCATGAACCTAAATAATTAATCATAAACATGCATCCAAAATAATATTCAAACCCTAGAACCTGCTAGGAATTTAGCTAGACATAATTAAAGGAAAAAGCATAATTAAAAAAAATAAACTTGCATTAAAATAAAACTCAAAGTTCAGGGAAAATAAATATTAAAACTCTAATTAACTACAAAAATTGAGAAGAAGAAAAGATAAAAGAAAAGCATAATAAAGAGTAAAAAGAAGAATAATGAATGGTCTAATCTAGAGGGGTATTTATAGTGATTATTTGGGCTTTACAGGGCTGAATTCTATAGGAGATAGGATTAGATTTGATGCATATCTATATCCACATATTCTATATTGAATATATCTTATATCTTGAGTCTTTAAGGCTTCCAAGATGATATATCTCTTCAATCTTGACCAAATATCGCCCAATATTAATGAAAATCTTCCAAAAAATCGTCAATAACATCTGCGCCGGTCGACGTGGATCTTCGTCGGTCGATGCAAATTCCATGTTGACCGGTTTTATCTACGTCGTTCGATTCTGCGCCTTCTCACGGTTTTGGCCATAACTTTTTCTCCCGAACTCCGATTGACCCGATTCAAGTTGCATTGGAGAGCTAATTCACAGATCATTCTATTACCATGCTCCATTAGCTCAAATTCTAAGTGTGAAAAAGTCGGGACTGTTTCCTTGAACATCCACTGCTTTTGGTATGAATTTTCGGTGAATTCGACCTCGAACCTGCATAAATACACCACTACAAGCGCAATACCACTCTAACTAGACTCATGCAACAAAAATAAAAAAAATAAACTAAAATTCAATGAAAATCAAAGACAAATCAAACTAATAATGAGTAAAAATATGAACTCATCAACTTTCATTCCAGTTTTTCAATTCCTAAACTGAGAGCTTGGACTCAGTTTAATTCTGCAACCTTCCTTGAATGAAATCCATTCAGAAACTAGGAACTATTTTTTGAATTTCAGTTCTTCAGTTTCTTCAGCGATACCATTTGTGAGAAAATGGTTAAGTGAGAAATAAAAAAAACTGAAAACTGAGAGTTGGGACTCAGTTTTTATCCGCATCTACTCCTCTTCAATTGAGATTTCATCAAACTCAAGTAAACTAAGTTTGAGACATAATTCTTTAAATCTAGATTTTGCCAGAGGTTTGGTGAATATATCTGCCAACTAATCCTCCGATCTGATATATTCCACAGATACATCTTTCTTTTCCAGTGATCCCGAATAAAATAATGATGGATGCCTATGTGCTTTGTACTCATAAACTGGATTTTTGTAATGCACATAGCACTGCTATTATCATAATATATACGCACACATCCAGTTTCGACATCATAATCCATTAATTGCTACTTAATCCAAAGTACTTGAGCACAACAACTGGCATCAACTACATATTCAGCTTCGGTGGTGGATGTAGCTACAAAATGCTACTTTTAGCTAAACCAACTAATCATTTTATGGCCTAAGAACTTACAAGATCCACTTGTGCTCTATCGATCTATTCTGCAGCCTGCAAAATCTAAATCTAAATAACCATTTAAAATCAGTTTGTCAGTTTTAGGATACCATATACCTAAGGATTCAGTTCCTTTCAGGTATTTCACAATCCTTTTAGCAGTTTCCATGTGCGATTTCTTAGTATTGGCATGAAATCTCGCACAAACTCCAACAACATAAAAGATATCTGGCCGGCTCGTGGTTAGATATGACAATGATCCGATGATTCCTCTGTAGCTAGTTGGGTTAACTGTTTCTTCTTCTTCTTCATCAAGATTGATTTGAGAAATGGGGCTCATAGGAATCCTCAAGGCTTTAGTTTTCTCTGGGAAGAACTTGTTGATCAAATCCTGGGTGTATTTTCTTTGGTTGATGAAAATTCCTCGTTCAGTTTGTATTTCTTGTAGATCGAGGAAATATGTCATCTTTCCCATCATACTCATCTGAAAATTACTTTGCATCAACTGAGCTAATTTCTCGCATAGCTCCTAGTTCTTGCAACCAAAGATAATATCATCGACATATATTTGGACTAACAAGATATCAGCTCCGTCCTTTAATTCAAAATAAAGTTCTGTCAATTTTTCCTTTCTCAAATCCATTCTTGAGAAGAAATTGAGAAAGTGTCTCATACCATGCTCTGGATTCCTGCTTTAACCCGTATAAAGCTTTCCTTAGTTTATAAGCTTGATTCCCTTCATCAAAGCCTGGGGGGTGTTCAACATATACTTATTCTTTTAGTTCCCCGTTGAGAAATGCACTATTCACATCTATATGAAAAACTGTGAAATTATGATGTGCAACATAAGCAAAAAACAATCGAATGGCCTCAAGTCTGGCAACAGGCGCAAATGTCTCATCAAAATCTATGCCTTTGCATTGTGCATATCTTTTGGCAAATAATCTAGCTTTGTTACTCACAATCTTGCCAGTTCCATAACTGAGAAACACCGATTCATTAGATTTGGGACGGAAGGTATTCAGTTTCGACTTTCCATTATTGTGAACATTACATGGTGAATTGAAAGCATGTAGATGAGTTATAGAAGACTTACGACCATGGTAGACTTCGTAGGGATTTTATGATGATGATTGTTAATGGCACTTCTGTTCTGAGTATAGCATGCAGCCATCAACGCTTCTCCCCAATAACCTTCTTTTAAAATGATTTCATCAAGCATGGTCCTCACTGCTTCTTTGAGCGTTCTGTTTTTTCTCTCAGAAGGCCATTCTGTTAAGGAGTTATTGGAGTGGATCTTTCGTAGCCGATTCTAATATTTCTGCAGAAATCTATCAATGTATCATTGCAAAATTCAGTTCCATTATCGGACCTTATTCTCTTCACAGTCACTCCTTTGTCATTTTGAACCCTCATAATCAGTTTCGGAAGCTGGATTTTGACTTCATCTTTAGTTCTTAGAAACCTCACCCATGTCTATCTCGAGTAGTCATCAACAACCACGAGAGTAAATCTTTTTCCTTTGACCGGGGTGGATTAACTGGTCTAAATGAATCCATGTGCAGTAATTCCAACATCCTACTGGTGCTCCCTGTAACTGGACAGTTCTTAAATGAAGCTTTCGTTTGCTTTCCAAGATGGCATGCTCAGCAAATGCCATCCTTCTTAAATCCAGTTTGGGACAGACCTTCAACTAGTTTGTGCCTTGCCGGATGTCTGATCGAGTTGAAGTTGAGGTGGCTTAATCGTTTGTGCCATAGCCAGTTTGTACCTTCTTGGGAACTGGTTGCGACAAGACATGTGATAGTGTGGCCACTTTCCCAATCTACAACATAAAGGCCTCCTTTTCTGATGGCTTTGAGTATAATCTCTTTAGAACCTTTATCTTTGATTTGGCACACAGACTCAGCAAAAATTACCTCATAACCGTTCTCACTAAGTTGGTTAATGCTTAGTAGGTTATAATTGAGGTTGGTGACTAAGAATACATTCTTGATTGTAATTCCATTATACTCCACGCATCATTTTCCAACGACTCGTCCCTTGGCATCGTCACTAAACACAACTGGTGGTCCCCTAGCCATTATCAGTTTTGTGAGCAAATCCCTTTCTCCCGTCATATGCACGGAGAACCTACTTTCCAGAATCCAGGCCCTTCATTTCTTCTGGAACTAGTTTTGATGTCCCTGTACCTGCATCACAAAAGAAATTAGACTCTAGGTACACAATTTTCTGCGGGTCCTATAGTATTAGTCTTTGGGATCAATCCTTTTAGAATCCACACTTTCTTCACCTTGATTTCTGGTGATTTCTTTTCAACCTTACTCTTCCTTCTCTAATAATAAATGCTATTTGAATGCAATGTAAAAGGAGTATTGGGTGTATGCGAACTCTTCTTGAGAACTGGTCTCTTGAAAGAGTCTCGGGAAACTAATCCTGGGTGTGTAGTCTTCCTAGCCCTTGAAAATGAAATCTGGTTGGGCTCAGACCTCAAGAAGTTGTTCCTTATACTTGAATGAATCCTCTTCTCATACGAGTTATGATCAAAGGATCTCGGATATCTATAATTTGGTAGCAGAACTGGCTTTCTCATAATGTTGGCCTGTTGCTTAGCCAATTCAGTTGTCGAATTGGTTTCCTCGCAACTGGAACACATTGCTTCACCAGTTTCTTAGGCAAGTTTGGCCTCCTTTCAGGTTGATGATTATTCAATTTAGATACTGACTTTTTGCTCTTAACCTGATTGACCAAATTGGGATTTTTGTCAATTTAAGCAACCCCTTTGCCTTACAACTTCACCTCAACACTGGAATTTCCTCTGAAGTAATGATATGTGATTTTTCCAATTTTAGAAGGAGATGCATGAATGCTCGAATAATTTTCATCAAAACCTATCATTGATTTGTCACAAGGATCTCTATAAACTTTAGAAGCTTTTTCGAATTTGCTTGTGCTCGAAAAAAGTGAGCACAGGAGTTTTTTCCACCTTAGAAATTTTGTATTTCAAAGAGTCACATTCCTCTGAACTAATTTTAAAATTTTTAAGCAAAAAGGAATGTTCTTCTCTCAGTTTTGTCAGTTCCTCACTGTGTGACCTAGATTTTCCAATCTCTTTGGTCAAAGTATAAACTTGGAATTTTAGTGAGGAGTTTTCATTGACTGAAACATTTTTTAATTCATGAAATTTGGCAAATTATTTTGAAAGATCTTGAAGGGAAACATCATCTAAATTTGAGCAAATAGATTCTGAATCCTCGTCAATGCATGCAGAAGAACTGAAACTAGTTGAGAATTAGTTATCAGTTTGTAGTTTCTGGTTCTTCAGTTTCCTCGTCCAAAGTTTCCTCTCCTATTGCTGCCATGAAGACCATTAGAACTTCCTCCTCTGACTCGTCATCCGATGTGTAATATCCATAATCATTGTTAGGAATATCGGATACTTCAGTTCTGAAGAGCATAGCTTTGGCAACTGCTTTAGAATCTCTCTTTTCAAAAACTTTCTTCAACCTTTCTCTCTCCTCTCTATATATCAGAGGGCAATCATATTTGAGGTGGTTGGGAGAATTGCACTCAAAATATGTTCTTGGTGATCTTGTAATGAATCTCTTATCATCTCCCTGTGAGCTTTTAGTTTTTGCCTTCGCTCTCTCAATGAGCTTGGTCAGTTATCTCATCTGCTCCTCCAGTTTAGCAACTAAAGTCTCCTCTTCCTTCTTGTGAGAGTATGATGTTGTAGGAGCATCCTTAGTTGTTGATGTCTGACCACTCAGTTTATCTGTTTGATATGGCTTCTTCGGTTTCCTGCGGAAATCCCTCTTGACAAAGAAGGCAGCATCCTCAGCATTAGAAGTTGGTGAACTGGCAGTTTAGACTGCTTCATTCTTGTTGACCATCTGGATGTTCCATTCATGTGCGTGTAGTTTGCCAAATACATCCTTGGTCTTCATCTTGGACAAATTCTTTTCCTTTAAATTGGTAGTCTTCACAAACTAGTCCTCCTTGGGCATTTTCGAGAGGATTTTTGCATTGAGATCAGCAACAATGAACTATCTCCTCAAGTTTTTCAGTTCGCAAATAATCGTATTGAACCTAACTTCCATTAATTTTATATTTTCTCCGGTTAGCATCTAGAAGGATTCGTATTTATCTACACAAATCTGCATCTTGTTGCGTTTCATTTGATCAGTTTCTTAGCATAGAGTACCAAGAAAACTAAACTTCTTTGGCATTATCATATTCCAAGGCTTCTTCAACTAAGGCTTTAGGTAGACATCCCAAAATCAATTCGTGAGCCATTGGGTCAAGATGTGCTCATGCCTTATCATCAAATGTCTATTCAACATATAGCTTTTTTATTATTTTTGGATCATCAGTTCCTCCAAGCTGGGGATTGACCTTTATGATCATCAGCGGTCTATTAGCTATCATCTCAGCCATCTCTTGGTGAATATTCTTCAACATGATGAGTGACCACTTCTTCCACATGCTAGACTTATCTACAGAGTATGTGGGAAGCTTGGTGATGTTCATAATCTTGATGTACCCGAGCTAAATAAAAAATAAACGAGTGATCGAAAAATTGATCTAGTCCTAAGCAACTCAAAAATGAACAGCTTGTAAGGACTGACCGCTCTGATACCACTTGTTGGTTTCGAGATCAGAGTGTATTAATATGCAGCGAAAGTTTTAATATAGCTTTCTAGTTTTCAGTTTCGGAAAACTTGATTTAGCTTGATTTATCTCTGAAACATTTAAGTTACCAGCCTTAACTTATACACTTCAATTCTTAGAAAGTATTGAAGGTTTCAAATCAGCTTGAAAACTAGATTGCAGAAACTTAAATAAAGTGATAAACAATATATGATATTTATTGTGGTTCAGAAGCTTAAGTCCTATGTCCACTCTTCGGAACTCAGCCCAAAAATTCACTAAGTTGCAAATTACAAGATCTCACGATCTATGGCTAGCCCTTCAAATGCCAATATCCATAGGACTACAAGAAAATTGCTCTGCTCCTTCATTAGTCTTGAAGGGAGGACGCACCTTGCAGCCTTCAAACTGGAATGGGATGTTTGCTTTTCTTCCCAAAATGTCATGTGGTTGGCATTTGCCCGTGATAATCCGGATTCTGATAAGGAAAATTGACTACTGCTTGAGCTAGAAAGCTAAGCCTCTTGTTCTTGACAGACACACCTTAATTTTAGAAGCTTGAGAGCTTTTAGTTCAACGGAGTTTCTGCGTGTGTGTATGATTAGATGAATGTTCTCGTCTGAAGATGTGGTCTGCTATTTATAGGCAGATCAGACGACCGTTTAAATTTTCTGTCTGTTAGAAACAAAAGGCATGCCGTCCAATCATCACTATACTTTTCTTGCAGTAGTAACTTGCTTTGACCTGCTCTGTTTTGCTTTTGCTTTTCACAGTGTACTTTTCACCTGCTCTCGTCAGAGCTAGTTCACCAGTCCGAGGAACCCAAAACTGAAAGATTCCTAGATCATAATTATTGGCAAGCATTCTTTAAGGAATCTAGGATAAGACTCGAATTCCAGTCGGATTCTTTTTGTCTTCTTGCCTTTTTGCGTGCTTTTCATAGCTTTGAAACTAAAAATTGAATTCATCTAGTTTTCTAGTTTCCAGTTTTATGCCTTTGGCGTAGCTTCACAAGTGAAAATCCAGTTTCCAAAAACTGCTCATCTAGCTCTTTTCTAGTTACGCGTTTCTTCAACTTCCAATTCTTAAACTAGACTTTGGACCTCTCAACCTCATTTCTAGTTTCTAGTTTAGAAACTAGATTTCTGTTTCTCGATCTTCATATCTTCCACTTTCTAGTTTCTTCAACTTCGAGTTTCCAGTTTCTCTATTACAACTCAAATTATTCTACACAAGAATTACATTTAGAAATTGAGTAGAAAGTAAAAACTAGTTTTGACACACCAAAACATCAAATAAGGAGTGAACCAGTTTCCTAGTTCCTAACATCTGATATTAAAGAAATTTTAAGCCTAATGAAGGTACGGAGGTATACACAGTTTTGTTTAATATTTTGAGATACGATGGTGGAGAGTCTTTGTTGCACTTGTATATCTGTAGCTTGGGTGGTAGCAGTTTGTGTATGACTACTATTTTTAACTGGAACTTGGTAACCATATCCAGTATAAGATGGTGACATTCCCTGAGCAGCTTAGAATGTTCATTATGCTAAAGTTATGCAGGCTAGTCAAGTTCAAGCATAAATGAAATGGTTGAGTGAATTGATGTAGGGATAAAGATGTTAATTAATTTATTAGCTTGTTTGAGCTTAAATTAATTAATGAATATCTAAAACCTTAAATATGAGGATATACTGAGCCTATGCAACCTATTTCTCATAACGTGGTATCAAAGTGGTAAGAGATTATTGATTCTCTGATGACATGGATCAATATTAATTAATTAATTATATTCTAAGTTGAATATGAGAATTAATTAATTGATAGACCTTCTGTTAGGAATATTGTTGGAAATATTATAACCCCTTGATCTCAATTCTAACCCTTTGTGAAAAATTTTCTCAGCTTATGCAGACTAATTTTGAGATGAGCATGATGGGAAAGATGTCGTACTTCTTAGGTCTACAAGTTCAGCAATCCAGCGATGGGATCATCATACATTAGAAGAAATACACATAGGATCTCATCAGCAAATACTGTCCAGAGAAGACAAAGACTCTACGGACTCCCATGAGCACAACATGTCAAATCTCAATGGACAAATGATAAGTTAGTATTTTTACCAACTTATCTAGTTGTTCTTTGACTAATTGGGTGTTGTTTAGACTGTTTTTACGTGTCTTTTTGTGCATGAATTGGCTTTTGTGTTCGTAATGTCGTGTTTGGTGAATTATGCAGGTTTTTAGTCAAAAACACGGAAGAATTGGAAATTGCTCGAAGTTCCAGATCCACGACACAGACATCTGGATGGACCGATCGACGAGAGGAAAAGAGAGATCGAAGGAAGCTGCGAAAACTAGGCTCACGTCGATCGACGCAAGGTCTGCGTCGATCGACGAGGGTGTTTCAAGGGCATCGATCGGCGCTTTTCTCCAACGATCAACGCGACTACGGGAAGTCCTAATCTGATCCTGAATTGAAGATAAATGCATATCTAATCCTAGATGTTGTTTGATACATCATTCACTAGTATAAAAGGCCATGTAAAATTCGAAATTAAGGGTGGAAATCAGTAGAGCAATTAAGAGATTTTAGAGTTGAAGATTTTAGAGATTTCCAAGAGTTTTTTTTTAGGGTTTATGTTTGAAGACAAATTTTTGTGGGAAGACATTCTGACCCAAGCTTTTATGCAATTCAGGTTTTACTTATCTTTGATGAATTCTACTATGATTATGTGTTACTAACTTCCTTCTCAGATTCTAGAGTTTCGAACTATCAATGTATGCATGTTTGATTAATTGAATTATTTTCCCTTTCCCATCGTAGTTTGTGAAATCTGTGCTTATACATAATCTTGAGTTTGCTGGCCACATCTTAGGATTAATTAGTTGAGAACTTGAGACGTAACTGTAATAGTTTTCAATGGAAATAGATTTTCATAATATAATTTGATTTCTTGTCGCAACTGAAGGAGATAAATTATAGGAATAGATCCGTAGAATTATGAAGTTAATTAATTCATCTTGAGACCGAGCGGAGATAGGTAATTAATTAATCTACTTTATGAATTGTCCAACAAAGAAGTTCATAAAACTTTTCTGATGTTTCACTACGAAGAGGAATTAAATTCGAAATTAATCAATTTATTCATACTTGTCATACTTGATAGGTAGATATCCCTGGAATCTGTACTTCTCATAATCGTTTCATCAAAAGTCTTTTATTTTTCTGTTTGATTTTAATTTGCAAGTATTAAGATTTGAAATAAACAAAACCAAAATTTTGTTTTTCCTAATCAGTATTTAGAGAACTCTTGATTTAGTATTTAAGGTTTTTCATTACTTCTTTCCCCTGGGATTCGATAATTTTATTTGCCACTATATTAATAGCTTTGCTAAGTCACTAGTTAAATAATTTCAGTGATCAAATTTTGGCGCCGTTGCCGGGGAAAGAATAGAAATAATCTTACTATTAATTCTGTGATCGAAATACTGATTTAGGCTGTAATTTTCGTACTTTCATTTGAAATTTCGTATTTTCATTTTCCACGTCGATCGAGGTGACACCCACGTCGATCGACGCAGTTATCTATTTCACGTCGATCGACGTTGTTATCCGACGATCGACGCCCGTTCTTTTTCAGAATTTTAATTTTTCAATTTCAGTTTGTTTCTGTTTATTTTCAGTCTTACCTCACTACCTCCTTTGCTGTATAGGTAGTGCATGAGTACGAGAGCTAAAGGAGAGGACCCGCTTTATTATCACCCGGACATCGAAGCCACGTGCACAAAGATCCGAAGGAATAGGCGTGCCCAGGAAAGCTCGAGCAATCAAGCGATGGGAGATAACGTACCACCGCCAATTGATCAACCACCTCCACCAATGCTAACTGCAGAGGAGCAAGCTGTGCTTCTCCAAGAAGTTCAAGCTATGAGGGCACAAATCCAATAGCTAAATCTGGAAAGAGACCTCGAGAGGAACAATCAGAATACTAGGGATCTTTGTCGCAACCCCCTATTTGAGGATAATCCTGATAATGAAGAGGACGACAACTAGAATCAGCCAGAGGAATCTGATGATGAGGAAGAAGAGGAGGCTATGCAGAACCGATAGAAACCTCGGTTCAGGGAGATAGACTTCAGAGTTAGCATCAATGCCAACAACTTCGAGCTGAAGACCGGATTGGTGCAAATGGTGCAGAAAAATCAATTATTTATTACTTGCTTTGAAACATAATACATCAAGTGTTGAAGTATAACGTGAAGTAAATCTAACAAATATTAGAGCTTAAACACATTTTACAAACACTTGTTGAGTCGTGGCCTCATAAAGATAAGTGCAAGACATTATTAGCATTCCGCTGCAACTATAAACACACTGATCGGGGACCAACACCTTCTTTTTTATTTGCATACTGGACCCTAGTCTGGCCCATGAAAAGCTCAAGCCCATTATAGATCAAAATTCTCCTATCAATGTCCCTCAAATACTCAGATCACAACACACCATAAGATCATAAATTGCTAAACAGCAAAATAGAGAATTAGGAGTTGCAGTAGGTGATAGGATCTAAGATGAGGGAAGGAAATTTTGCTTCTTTGTTGGCACAATATCCGAAAGGAATCTTCACCAGATATCCAGATTGGAGCAATGGATACTGATCTGGAGGATTTTCTTCTTCTTTATCTCTCTTGATTTTCGAATGTAATCCAATTAAATTTAGAGATTTGATTCCTTCATCTTGTAGGATTGAACTATGTTGCGCAAGAAAGAATTGAAGATCTAATCTCTTCGCACGGAACTAGTTCAGAGATAAATAATTCAGGTATTTCGCAAAACTATCTTTGCATTCAATATGAGCATGCTCGAATTTTTTGTAGGCATTGCAATTTTTTTAGATATTGAATAATCAATCTGGGAAACATATTAGTAATTCAGTTTGCAAGAATCCCTTATATTGCTATAAGAGCGAGGTTGAATTTATAGGCTCTATAGGTAAAATAATATTGCGTATAATTATGCATGATTATTATTATTGTATTGCATCGATTGTATGTTTTTGTTCCTTGTGGCTTCTCAGGTTAATCCACCCTTTTAAAGGATTCATATTTTCTTACGAGGTAAATCCGTAGTTAGATTTTTATTGAATTGGTGTATGATGTGTATGTGATATGTATGCATTTTGTGTGCTTGAATGTTACATTTTTACGTATTTTTATATGCATTTCACCCACCTATAATAGATTTTAGTAGAATTGGTATTACTTTTGGTATGTTTGTGTTTTAAGTTTTGTAGGATGGAAAAGATATGAAAAGAGAGTTAACTTTTGCCAAGTTTTCATGCATTTCTACCAAAATGAGGATATTAGAGACTTGCATCACACCCCGAATGAGGATTGGAAGGCTAAAAGAGGGACGAAGGCAAATTTAAGCCAAAATTGAAGTGTTCAAGGCAGAAATCCAATTGAGAACCATATTTTGGCATAATTCTGCTCATTTTGACCGAAAACATGTCTGGGGGAAATTTCAGTCGAAATTGGCTAGGAATGTAGAGTATGAATTAGAGGCTCATTTTGGGCGAAATTGGAATCATTTAGGGTGAAATCTGGGCACAACAAACGTAATATGAATAGGAGAAATTAGATTTGTGAGCGACTTTTGGACAGTTTTTGGGCAGTTATTCCTCTCCACAACTCACTCAACTCATATTCTCATAAATTAGGAGGAAACTAAAAGATCAATCTACTCAATTAAGGAGGTGAAGTGAAGATCAAGCTAGGGGAATCATCAATAGGGGGAAATAAACAATTAGTTTGCGAGTTTGTATTGGATATTAAATGCTTTGTAATTCAATTTGTTTAGAAATAAGGTATGCGTGTCTAAACTTCTATACGATTTTGGTTTGGAAACTTGTGATGGGTGAATTGGATTGAATGAATACTCTTCTTAGCTCTTGATGATGTTTGTATGATTTTGAGCTTTTTTCACTCAAGCATTGTAGTTAAATAGCCAAGTGTTTCAGCCGAAATCGGCCGGGAATGTAGAGTATAAAGCAGAGGCTCATTTTGGGCGAAATTGGAATCATTTAGGGTGAAATCTGGGTGTATCAAACTTAATATAAATAGGAGAAATTATATTTGAGTGCGAATTTTGGATGGTTTTTTGGCGGATATTCCTCGCCACAACTCATTTAACTCATATTCTCATCAATTTGGAGGAAATTAAAAGATCAATCTACTCAATTAAGGAGGTGAAGTGAAGATCAAGCTAGGGGAAATCAACAATTAGTTTGCAAGTTTTTATTGGATATCCAATGCTTTGTAATTCAATTTGTTTACAAACAAGGTATGCGTGGCTAATCTTCTATACGATTTAGGTTTGGAAACTTGTGATGGATGATTTGGATTGAATGAATACTCTTCTTAGCTCTTGATGATGTTTGTTTGATTTTGAGCTTTTTCACACTCAAGCATTGTTGTTCAACATCCCAGTTTTTGATTAAATGTCTATTAGGTTGTGGCGAATAAGCAAGTCTAATTTTCTTGTATGGATTATACATACATGTTAAGGTTTACTCGAAACAGAAGAAGAAGGCTTGTAGGTTGTTAATCCACAGTTATTTGGGAGTTGCCTAGGATAGGATTCTTTGATATATGAGTATTCTAAGTGATATGCGGTTTATTTTCTGGTAGTAAAGGGGATAGACTATATTTGTGTGGATTGATCAACATCATTAGGATTAAATTTGGTTTGATGAGACTCAAATTTCCATTGCATGTCCATTGCTCCTTCCTACCTAAATCCTAGATTTCCTCTCTTCAGTTCTTTTCCCTAGTTTTCTTGTTGTTGTTAGAATGAAGTGTTGAGTGTTGGATTGTTGTTTGGAAGAGTTCTTATTCGACTTGATATTGTTTGAAGATTTTTTTTTCAATTTTGATCTTTTGTATATGCATTTCAAATCTAGAAGTAGATAAACAACCATCCACTTTTCGATCGTACTCAGATATTTTTAGTCGAAGTAGTAGTGAGTATTCCATTAGCAGGTGAAGTGAGTCATGAATTCAATATTTTATTATCGAGCCGAGTTTTTTTTGTCAATCAAATAATTTTCACATCAAGTTTTGGTGTCGTTGTCGAGAACTCTTTAGTAGGTTGTTAATTGATATTTATGAAACTTTGATTTTGGTAGTTCGAGTTTATTTGCTTTTGTTTGATTGTTGGAATTTTTTTTCTAGGTGTTGTATGATCACAAGGTAGCTAGCTCGAAAGTTGGAACAACGAAGGCGACAAAGAATTGAAAGAGTTAGAGTTAACATGGAGAACCCCCAATAGTGACTGTGGAGATGTGGGCCACAATGCAAGAAATTCAATCACGTCTCGATGAGAGACATAGACCGCGGAGGCCCCTCAAGACTATATTCAAGAAGATGTCGGGAGATAGCTACCAATGGCTAGAAGAGAGAAGAGATTACCATATTGTGAAGTCTGTAAAGGGATCTAGTGAGAATAACTAGTTGAGGAGCCAATTAGCCCAATGCAAAAACAACTTGAGTTGTTGATTAAGTCAAGTGAAAGGAAGAAAGAAACATGTTTTGTCATGAAGGATGAAGGATTCCCTGGAGATGTTGATTTCATAAATCAATAGTGTGGGAATGACGGGGGAATCTAATCTTGTTGTGATGGAGAAAATGGTTAAAGGGGCAAAACCAAAGGAATTGTTGATGATGCTGGTGCAAGTAAGAATGCAAGAGGTAGAAGGAAAGAAGGAGATTGAGAAAGTTAAAGAAGAGAAATTAGTGGAGTTTAAGAATGAGGAACCAAAGAAGTAATGTGATACTGAGCTACATTTATTTTGAGAGGTGGAAAGAAAATGGAAGTGGTGGATGTTTTTAGGAGAATTGTAACAACATTGAGGTAGTAGCGCCACCACAGGAGTTAACTGAAGGTAGTTTGGTGAAAAATACATGTGAAGTGTATGAGCACAGGATTGATGTTGATGTGGTACATATGTTGGATGAAAGAATTGATGAATCTCTTGTAGTGGGAATTTTTTTGGATGATGGCCCGGAGATCATTTCAAAGAAGGAGCCAATACTCTTGTAATCAGAGCTTTTCATGATATTTAAACCTCCTTGGAAGAATGAGAACGGTGCAAGGAAAGTCTCATGGAACAAGTTATTTCCAAGTAAGGTGCGATCAAGAGAGAAAGATACATATAAAATCCACAAGGTTTTTGACAACGGATGATCATGGTAAGGTCGTCGAGCTACTAACGTTAATCTAAGCGCTTGTAGGGAGGCAACCCAACCATTTTTCTTTCGTTTGCTTAATTCTTGCCTAGTTAGATTTTAAATTTGTGTTGTGTAGTTAGAAGAGTGTATTGATTCTTGCTTGTGGTATGATGTTGTGCTTAATGTATTTGCTAGGAGTTTAGTTTATATTGGTGTTTCTTATGAGTGCATTAAGATTTGGGGGTGTACTTGATGTGTTGTTGAGTTCTACAGGCATGAGAATGTACGAGAGCTTCAGAGGTGATTACCAATTCCCTTCCACCACTGCCGCCGTGATTGATCCCCATCTCCTCATCATGAGTGATTGAGATTGTCTACCCGTCAGCCTTCATTTCAAACTTAGTCCCTTCGGGCTATGTTTGGGGTGATGGGACGACTCTCAGTTGTTTCCTGCTACCCTTCTCTACATTACTTCTTGCATTTACTCTTGGATTAATGTTGATTTTTCCACATTCGATATGGTTATATGGGTATGAATTTGTTTGGATATTTTGTGTTGAATATTGGATGCTTTGTACGGAATGCTGTTTTAATGTTTGATGTATGATGATTTAAATTGTGGTATGATTGGTGGTGCTGGTGGATTACTGTTGAATTATATTGTTGATTCATTGGTTTGTGGTGATGTTTGGATGGATTTCAACCCAGCTTCTCCCAAATCCTTCATTTGGAACTATTTGGACAACCAAATCTTAATGTCCGACAATATCCCCACATTGTTTACAAATTGGATAATGTCATCTACACACAATACAAGGAACACCACGCTCCCACTGATGCAAAGTCAGTATACACAACTCTCATTTTCCAGCCATGAAACTCCATAAGATTTAAACACATCGTTGAAGCGTAAGTTCCATGACTGTGAAGCTTGCTTAAGTCCATACAAGGACTTCTTTAGCTTCCAAACAAGATGTTATTTGCCTTTGTGCACATAACCCTCGGGTTGCAGCATATAGATGTCCCAACCTTCTTTTAGGTAACCATTTAGAAAAGCAGTTTGACATCCATTTGCCAAATCCCGAGGTCCATATGTAACACTATGGATAGAAGTATCTTGATGGATTTGATCATGGCTACCGGTGAAAAGGTTTCATCATAGTCTATGTCCTCTTTCTGACTAAAACCCTTTGCCACCAGCTTATCTTTGAAAGCCCTAACATCTCCATCCGCTCCCTTCTTTCTCTTTTATACCCACTTGAACCCTATGGCTCGAGAGCTATGAGGCAGCATGGATTTTTGGTTAACATTCATAGCTCTTATAGATTCTATTTCTGAATCCATAGCAACACATCCTTTTCATTCTGCACCTTGCACTTGCAATCATGCTGGTGATACTGTACCATCCAAAGGTAAATCCACATTTGCACGTTGCCTTTCCCTAGGAAGTGCATAATTGTATTCAATATCTTGAAGAATCACATTACTCCAATATCTTGAAGAATCACATTACTCCTTGACTTGTGGTTTCACACATACTCGTTCTCCAAGAATCTGGCATTGGTGCTTATAACGATCCTTTAACTCTCAGGACAGTAAAAGTAACCACCTTTCGTTTGCTAAGGATACCCTATAAACAGCCTCACCTTTTATCTACTTTCTAACATATTAGGTTTCTTGATTAGCACGTGTGTTGGACAACCCCAAACTATGAACTTGCTCAAACTAGGTTTGCATCCAAGAAAGAGTTCACTCGGTGTTTTAGAAACTACTTTAGAAGATACCAGGATCAAAATATAAGCTGCTTTTCCAATGTGTATCCCCAAAATGAAATGGGTAGGCCTGCATAACTTAACATCGATCTCACCTTTTCTAAAATAGTACTATTTATTTTTTTATCCACATCCTTCTACTGAGGAGTACCCAGTGTGGTCCATTGGGGTGTAATCCCATTATCTACCAAGTATTACAGGAACTCGTTTATGAGATATTCGCCATCACGATCTGATCGTAGTGACTTGATAGTTTTCCCAACCATCTTTTCTACATCAGCCTTCAATTCTTTAAATTTCTCAAAGCATTATAAAACACAAATTAATCAACAAGCAATTAAATTCCTATCAAGAATAATATCAATCCATATTTACTCCCTTCGCTTATTTATGCTACCGATTACTATTGTGATGTGTTTATATTCAAGCAAATTCCAGTTGTTGTGTTTGTTTCTATATCTAGGCAAAGAATTAAGCCTAGCTAGCTATCAATGAACTAAGAAAACTAATCATTCAACTAACAATTAAAAAACTACAACTCACTACACTAATCCACCACAATCTCTCAACAATAGCATACAAAATCTCACAAATGTTTTGACACACAAATGAGGAAAACAGGATATTGAAATGAACTTTGCAATGAACAACTATGAACAATTGAATAATGCAAACAAATTTTAATTACCCTTGAGATGATCAATCCACTCAAATATAACTAACCCCCTTAGCACCGACGAGCTAGTTGTAGATAAAATAGATTCGTCAAACTGTTACGTCATCTAATCCTATATCAGTCACAAAGGCATGTGGATTCTCAACCTACAAGCATTCACCTCACAATTGATTGGATCTGTACTTGTAAGCAACGGTGCTATTCACGATCTCTAAATCTGCGTATCGGATACAATTTAGATGTCAAAATATCAAACAATTGGTGAACACCTACATTGATTGTAAAAGAAAAGCTCTAGCATGTTGAAATCCTCAAGGAGAAAGTAAACAAACATTCAATCAATCCATAAAATCTATTACATTTTTCAAACCAACATTCTTTATTGGTTTAGCTACTCATACCTTGAAATTGGCGAAATTGAATTACAAAAGTAGGAAATGCCATTGTAAAATAAGATTTGAATGATAAATTTCCCCAAATGTTGAGCTTTTTGCTTTGATCTTCAATCTTCTTTTCAAATCTTCCCTAATTGGATAGATATAGCCTTGATTCCCCTTTAATTTTCTATTTGGAGAAGTTTGAAAGTGTTTGAAAGTGAGTTACCGCCTAAAATTTGCCAAAAAGTTCTAAGCCAACTCGAATCTTCCCCTTTTATAATTAATAAATGCTCTAGAATTTTGCCTTGGATGACAAGATTTCGACCAAAATGGTTCTTTGTTTAGGAAACTCCACCAATACCCACATTATTTTGACCGGGATGAAACCAAATGGGTCAAAAATTGACTTTGAAGATAGATTTCAACCGAAATCACAGGTGCTGGGTCAAAATCTGCCTCTATGAGGCAGATTTCAATCGAAGCCAATCGGGTATGGTTCAAAATTTTTCTCTGTTTCACATTTCCAGCTCCTAATGCTCCGTTTGGCTCAAAATCACCTTACACATTTGAGATTTGGGTTGATACTCATCCAAAATTGGCTCAAACTCATGGATTTATGCTTAATCTTCCTCCTACACACCTCAAACACCAAAACACTCGAAAAGAACATCAAATCTACCTAAAACATATGATATGTGGGTGAAATATACATAAAATGATCACAAACAAGCACATAAAAAATATACATTTCACACACATATCACATTCAGACTTGTAGCGAAGCAGGTAAACATATCCATATCTAGAGTAGTTATCAATGAAAGTGACAAAGTACTCATAACCTCCATGAGCCTGCGTGGACATGGGTCTACATAAGTCAGAATGGATCAATACCAACACATCCTCTGCTTGAGCATGACAATCCTTAAAATGCTTAGATGACGTCTTTTCCTCGATGCAGGATTCGCAGATATACAAGTCACTGAATCCACTTAGGTTGATGTGTCCATGTCTCAAGTGCAAGAGATATGTAAGATCTAAATAGGAAGAAGAAAACTATCTCTTTCTAGGATTATCAATATTAGATGAATTGCATACAACATTCACGGAAGATTTATGATGACAGTTAATGACATAGAGAGAGTTAATCAGTGTTCCACGATAAATAATACCAATGATATAAATATTACTATAAAAAATAACTGAATATCTATCACGATTAAGTTTTGAAAATGAAATAAGATTTTGCCGAAAATTGGACGAATATAAAATATCTCTGAAAGTAAAAACAAAATAATCAAAATACAAGGTGAAATCTCTATTGGCTGCTGCACTGACTGACTCTGCATTCCCCATTGAGATGGTAACCTTATTATCCTTTAGCACCTTCCTATGTGTGAACCCCTACATAGTGTAACAAACATGGTCAATAGCTCCAATATCCACTACCTACGAATGGGTAGAAATAGATGGCAAACTGCATGTTTCCGTTACATATGCAAATAACGTACCTTGTCTTTTACTTCCATATGTATCCTTCCATGATGTGACAACCATCCTTTTCACTTCTTTAGACCTCCCTTCATTACCTCTACAATCAGTCAGTTTCTCAAAATAATCATCAACCACATTTTTTAATGTGGTCAAATAGGCTTCAAAATCTAATAATGCAGAGCCCCATGAAGGTGTACAAGACTGCTCTACTACACGATCAGTGAGCAACTCATGAAGAGTATACTCTTTTTTCTTAGTTGCAATCTTCTTAAAGTCATAGAAAAAAATCAACAAGGAGTACAGGATTATATCAATCTCAGTACCGTCACTGTTACATCCACCCCTACGTGTGAACTGATTCATGGTGTGAACCATCATCATCGCGTGTCGTATCACCGAACTTCCATTAATCATTCTCTTGCAAACCAGCTCCTTCACAAGATCATAGCTGACAGTTCGAATCACTTCCCCATAAACTGCCACCAGATCTGTCCAAATAACAACACTACTGAAAAAGCCCATGTACCTGAGCTTCAATCCTCTAGATAGATTATCCAGATTAGTTTGTTGGAAAAATAATAAAATGCCACCCATCTGTCATAGAATTCTTTCTCGCGTCTAGAGACCTTATGGTAGCATGGGGTAGTGGCTTCATGGCAAAAACATATGCATGTTGCTTGGTCATGAGTATGAACTCAAATGCAATATCTCCATTCAAGGTAATTGGGGCCAGTTAAAAGGTTGAGAGTGAGAATATGATCAATTGTAGACATAGATTAGTATAGATGCATAGTATACTCAGAAAAGCACTTGCATAATGCTTTGAGTATAAGTGGGGGATTGATGTATTTATATGTAGAAAGCATTATGATTGGTATGTTATGAACATGGTTTATAGTTATATACTGAGAATCATTATTGTTGCATTATCATCTCCTGTTTGAATTAACAAACATATATCGCAAGCGACTCTATTATCTTATCTCGTCGACAAGGAGATCATATGGTGTGCTGTAAATCACAGAAGATCATATGGATCGCTAAAAAGTGACTCAACTTTTTTTGCTCTTGATGAGGCAATGGCCGAGGCTAATGAAGTGATTGAAAGGTTGGGAGAAGTTGATAAGGCAGGGGTCATTAGCAAAACGTATAAACGCAAGAGAAGTGGTTGAGTAAATTGTCCAGTGCTAGGCACGGAAGGACAATGTACGTTATGTGTATTTATAATGGAAACATGTTTAGCATCCACTTCTACCCATTTGTGGGTAGTAGATAATGGAGCTACCTATCATGTTTATTATTTTTTGCAGGGGTTCGTGCCAGCAAGGCATCTGAAGCATGACGAGGTTACCATCTCCATGGGCTGCGGAGAGCAAGTCTCAGCAGTAGCCATTGGAGATTTTAGTTTATGTTTTGAAAATAATATTTTGATTTTAAGAGATGTTTTATTTGTACTGATTTTTTGGCGGAACATAATTTTAGTTTCCAAGTTATTTATCGATGGATATTAAGTTATTTTTTATGATGGTGTTTCTATCATTGGTAATAAAAATATTATCTCTCGTGGTAAACTGATTGACTCTCTCTATGTCATAAATTGTTTGCATAAACCTTCCGTGAATGTTGCATCTAACTCATCTAATAATATTAATCATTTAAAGAGAAATTTTTCTTCTCCTGACGAGGTTCAAACATATCTCTGGTACTTGAGAATCATTCACATCAATATAAAGAGGATTGAGAGACTAGAAGCTGATGGTACCTTGGATTCCTTCCAAGTGGTGCCTCATCAGGACTATGAATCCTGTATATAGGTAAGATGTCAACCAGGCCTTTTAAGGCAAGTAAGGTTCGAGTAGAGGATGTGTTGGAATTTATCCCCTCTGACGTATATTGACCAATGTCCAAGCAAACTCATGGAGGTTATGATTATTTCGTCACCTTTATTGACAATTACTCAAGATTTGAATATGTTTATTTGCTTCGCTACAAGTCTGAATTCTTTGAGAAATTCAATGAATTCAAGATGGAGGTAGAAAAGAAGCTAGGTAAAACTATTAAGACACTACAATCAGATCATGGTGGAGATTACCTCAGTAGTGATATCTTGCAGTACTTGTCAGGTAATGGGATTAGATCCCAGTGGATTGCACAAGGAACCCCTCAACAAAATGGTGTAGGTGAAAGAAGAGAAAGAACTCTTTTAGAAATGGTTAGGTCAATGATGAGTTAAGCAAGGTTGCCAATTTTGTTTTTCGGATATACCTTCAAAACAACGGCCTATTTGCTTAACCTAGTACCTTCTAAGTAAGTTCCTAAAACACCTCTAAAAATCTCGAATGGGTGAAAACCCAGGTTAACCAAAATGAGGGTTTGGGGTTGTCTGGCATACGTGCTGACAAAGGTACCTGATAAGTTAGAAAGAAGGTGTAAGCTAACGGTCTTTATAGGTTATCAAAGGCAAATGAAAGGTGGTTACTTCTATTGTCCTAAGGATCAGAAAGTCGTTGTCAGTACCAACGCGAGATTCTTGGAAGACAAATATATAAGAAACAAGAAGTCCAAGAGTTAAGTCATTCTCCGTGAACTTGGAAATGACGAAGCGATTCTATCAGGAGAGCTCCGTATTATGGTAGATTCACCTATTACTAGTGAGGGACTACCAACACGGCCACCAATGCAAGGCATGGAACCACTGAGTACTGTGCCAACTACTGACGTTGTTTAGATTCCTTGTCGCAGGGGGATGATTGTTCGACAACTAGAGAGTTGCATGTTCTTGGGAAAGTCTTCTGACTTGATCCTAGAAAGAGGACTAGATACCGACCTATGGACATACGATGAGGCGGTATCTGATAAAGACGTAGATAAACATCATATCGCAATGGATTCTGAAATGGAATCCATAATAACTATGGATGTATACGAGAAAACTGAGCTACCAGACGGCTAATAAAGCCAGACTGGTGGCAAAGGGTTATAGTCAGAGAGAGGGCATGGATTATGATGAAACCTTCTCACCTGTAGCCATTCTCAAGTCCATTCGGATACTTCTTGCCATAGCAACACATATGGACCTAGAAATATGGCAGATGGATGTCAAAATCGTGTTTCCAAATAGGTTCCTTGAAGAATGTCGTGACATCTATATAAAACAGCAAGAAGTTTATGTGTAGAATGACGAAGAGCATTTGATCTGGAAGCTCAAGAAGTCCTTGTATAGACTTAAGCAAGCTTCACCACAAACTTATGTTTCGATGAATTGATTACGTCTTATGGATTTTCACAATGTTCGAATGAGAGCTATGTGTATCGTTTATATACTAGTGGAAGTGTGGTATTCCTTGCACTTTATGTAGATGATATTATCCTATTAGGCGACAATTTAAAAGAATTATCAGATATAAAAGGGTGGTTATCTGAACAATTTCATATGAAGGATCTTGGAGAAGCCGAATACATTCTAGGTATTAAAGTCATAAGTGATTGCAAGCGTAGGATGTTTGAATTATCTCAAGCTTCATATGTGGATATTGTGATTGCTCGTTTCAGCATGCATACCGCCGAGAAAGACTTGCTGCCTTTTAGACATGGCATTTATCTTTCTAAGGATAAGTGCCTAAGACACAAGATGAGAAAGATGAATTGAGTAAGGTTTTGTATGCTTCTGTAGTCGGAAGTCTCATATATTCTATGCTATGCACGAGGCTAGATATTTGTTTAGTCGTTGGATGAAGGGATTCGTGAACTGAATCATGAAGTCCGTTTGCCAAGGATCGTTAATTGGAATATCAAAAATAAATTGCTATGCCTATGAACAATCCTAGCATGCTCCTATATTATTATGCATAAGAAAGTTTATGTGGAATACCTGGATCGATGAACTCTGAAGAACGCGTGCTCGGAGATGCCCTTTGATCTTTCCCACGCACAAAGATTTGATTTCCTAACAGATTGAGGAAATAAATCTATGAAAATAAAATAATTAATTTTGAAAAACAAGGAGAGAGGGAAGAAGAAAAATCCTCCTGATTTGATCTTCTGATCTGTATCCCGACTCGATCTGAAAATCTGGTGAAGATTCTCTATCAGATCTATTGCCCGGTTGAGAAGCAGAATTTCCTACTCATTCTCAGATCTTAGTCGATCACCACAGCTCCCAAAACTGGTTTGCTGTGTGCAACTTATGATCTTGTGGTGTGTTGAGATTTGAGAAATTGAGGCCTATTTATAGGAAATTACTGGACTCCTATTGGGCTTGAGTTTCATGGGCCAGACCAGGGACCAAAATGCAAATAGCAAATAAGGCCTATCAATTAATTAATTCCCATATTCAACCCAGAATATAATTAATTAATTAATATTGATTCATTCCACCAGAGAATCAATACTGTCCTACCTATTTGCTACCACGTTTTGAGATACGGGTTGCATGGGCTCGGTATATCCCCACATTTAAGGTTACAGACATTCGTTAATTAATTTAAGCTCTGACAAGCTATTTAATTAATTAACATCTTATATTCCTGAATCAATCCACTCAAAACTTTTCACTTATGCTTGAACTTAATCAGCCTGCAGGACTTAGCATAACGAACCTTTTGAGTTGTTCAGGGAATGTCACCATCCTATACTGGATGTGTTTACCTAGTTCCAGTACCAGACAGTCATACACAAACTGCTATTACCCAAGGTACAGATATACAAGCTCAACTAGAGCCTTTGACTGCAACTCAAAGTAATACACAATCTGCATATACTTCTGTACCTTCATTTAGGCTTAGGATCTCGTCAAGCCATAGAGATCTAGATTCTTTTAATGTCAGATAAAAAAATCGATCTCGACTTAGGTCCTTATCAATGTGTGCCCCACACCAGCATACCAAGCCATCCAAGATAAGATGCTTATTACTGTGTATGCTGCAGCCTACACCGACAGTTTATCCTGGAACTATCTCAGCTGTGATAACTATTTATATCTCGCTAGGCCAAACGATCCATACGATCTTCCATGATCTTCTACACACCGTATGATCTCCCTATCGACAAGATAAGAGGATAATTGCATTTGCGACACACGTTTGTTAATTCAGACAGGAGATGAACATACAACATTTATGATTCCCAGTATATTAACCAATCGACCATGTACATAATATACCAATCATAATGCTTTCAGTATATAAATCCATCATTGGCATGGTAGCAAGATATCAGTCTAACCCTGGGCGGGCATACTTGACTATTGTAAATCACATTCTCAAGTATCTGAAAAATGCAAGAGATGATTGTCTGGTTTTTCAGTCTAAGAATTTGTGCCCTGTGGGTTACACAGATTTAGGTTTCTAGGCAGATTACGACGAAAAGAAATATACCCCTTAGTATTGTTGGGTTCTGTATACAGAAAGCATTTATTATAATGAGTATACAATTGGCTTTTCTACTATCTGTTAAACAAACTTACATGTACGTAACAATAGTATCCTCCTGTCTCACCGATAGGCACGATCATACGGCGTGTTGTAGATCGCAGAAGATAGTATGATCACTTGACCTAGTGAGACATAAATAATATCACATCCAAGACAGCGTTGAGGATACGTCTGTCCGGATGGCTGCACCATAGTCGGAAGAAGTAATCTGTCTTGGTTACTTGATATGCTGGTACATAAGGGTGGCGTATTGATTGGACCACATTGAGATGTATTTGTCAGTCTAACATTAGCAAATGCAAGATCTCATTCATGATTGAGTCAAAACCCTAACGAAGGTTCAGTGGTATGCACGTGTTGATTGTTGCTTTAATTTGCTATGGTGGAGAGCCTAAGTAACGTGCTCGTATATCCGCATCTTGAGTAGCAAAATTTCATGTAGTACAGCCTGAGACTGGAGTTAGGTAACCATATCCGAGTAATAGGATGGGGACATTCCCTGAGGAGCTCAATAATGTTCACTGTGCTAAAGTCCTGAAGGCAGATTAAGTTCAGGCACGAGTGATAAGGTTTGAGTGGGACTACTCAGGAAAATAAGATATTAATTAATTGTAGTCAGAGCTTTTCAGAAGCTCCGATCAATTAATGAATGTCCGGTAACCTCAAATACGGGGATTCTCAGATAAATGCAGCCCGTTCTCATAACGTGGTAGTAAAGGGGTAGGTCAGTATTAATTTTGTGGTGAAAAAGAATTAATATTAATTAATTAATTTTATCCTGGGTTGTGGACATGGGAATTAATTAATTCATAGCTGATAAACACTCGTTTTGTGCACCTTGCTGATGTGGATTTGCTCACTTTTGGCCTTAGATCAGATTGTTATGTAGTGTTTTCATGCATTATTTATATTCTTTTAGAAAATATTACGTTTGGTCTGGTTTGTGGTTGTTTATGCAGATTCCACGCACAATCGAGTTGTTTACAAGGATTGACAAAATTTCCGAAAAGCCGACTGATGGTAGCTTGTACCGGGAAGAAGAAGGAGTCAGAAAATACAAAAGAAAACGCCAAAAACCCGTTCGAGGCATAATCGGCGACCCAAATGACACAACTGGCGGTCGCCGGTCATGTAGATGGGTCGCCGGCTGTGAATTTTGAAGGAATACCTCACGGTGCATAACCGGCGACCTGGTTGCACATCCGGCGATCGCCGGTCGCGCACTTGGGTCGCCGGTTCTGCGATTTTCACGGTTGTTCTCACGGGACATGATCGGCGACCCGGTTGCATAACCGGCGGTCGCCGATCGCGCCTCTCAGGTCGCCGTCTGTGTCCCGTTTTGACGAAATCTGGCGAATCTGAAGCCCAAAACCATATCTTTTGGAGATTTTAAAGGCCTCACTATAAATAGGACTTCCCAAAACGAAAATAAGGTTCCTTTTCATCACTTTTTCAACTGGAGAATAGAGAATTGAGGGCAAAAAGGCAAGGGAACTGGAAGAGCACTCCGGGATTCGAAGATTGAAGACTACGGTTTTTAGTTTTCATGTTTTTCTGTTCTTGTGACTCTTCATCTTTTGTTTTTCCTAAACTTAGCATGATTGGCTAAGTTCCCTCATGGATTCTAGGGTTTGAAACTTTGTATTTATTCATTCAACAGTTTATGCAATTTAATGTTCCTTTTCCTTTGATGTTCTAATTTAATCTGGGATTTTCATGAATTATGATTAACTGGCCATTAATTGTGATTTGAATTGGTAGTTTTTGAACCGAGAGGTCTAGGTTATCAATTATGACGCAAATAAATTAGATTTACTAGAACAATTGTCCGAGAGGAAATTGAGCTTTTAAAGGGTTTAAAATCTAAGGTTTTTATCAAGAGTAAAATTCCTTTTGCGCATCCGAGAGGAGTCACTAGGTATTTTATTTCCACGTTATGGTTTAGAGTCCGAGAGGATCACCTGATAACATATTTGCGATTGCTCACATCTCTGGAAATTAAATTGGGATTGAATTGCATGAAAACGTTGTTTGTTTAATGTTCAAAGTGGATTACCCTGGAATCCTGTTTTCTCACCAGTTTTCTAAAATCGTTAATTGCTCATTTTGTTTTATTACTGCTTCAAAATTAATTAGTTTAGATAAACCAAAATCCTTTTATGATTCACCTAGATAGTAGTACGGTATCTATGTTTCAGTGCTTGGTTATACTTCGATCCTGCAATCCTTGAGAATCGATAAATTATTACTTGCCCTCTGCAGTGGTCTGTACACTTGCAGCTTTAGCGCGTTGAAAAACGCGCTATCAATAGCCCACTTTATTATTTGCATTAGGTCTCAGGTCTGGCCCAATTAAATATGCTTAAAAAAGGCCCAGTAGCCCATTAGGGTTAAAACCCTAGGTCTATAAATAGTTAGCTCTCTCTCTGAAACCCTAGCCACTTCAGAACATTCAAATCAGTTTCAAACCCTAGGTTGAGAGAGAGGGGGCGGCGACGCCTGTGTTTTGGGAGACAAAGGAATTCGACTCCGGCTTACACATCACAGATCTATGGAATCCTCACACGTAGCAGATCTGAACAACATTGGGATACAAATCTGAAGATCTGATCTAGAGAACAAACTCTTCTTCTCTTTTCCCTTTTAATTCAATCGAGAAATTGGTTTTGCTAATTTCTATTTTCGCAAATTTAATTGAATTGCATCGTTGAATTAAAGTTGGATATTCAATCACGAAAGATCGGTTCAGACTCTACGGAATAAAGGTAATTCCTTAATCCACAAATTAAATTCATAGGAGCATGCTAGAGTTTGATGAATTGCCAATGTATTCATTATCCATGATTGGTCCTGTTTAATCGGATTTGGTGATTCGGTTCATGGAAAATCCCTACAATTGGTATCAGAGCGAGGTTCCTGATTCATGGCTCTGTTGAATGCGATTTATTCATTATGCATGTATGAATTTTATTTGTCGTGGATGGTTTTTGTTCCTCGTGGTAACCCTTCTGATTTAATACGCGGTGGTTTATCCGTGTTTGGATTAAATTTGTTTTGTAAAATCATGAGAAAATCCGTGATTAGATTTGATAGGAAAAATTGTAAGAGTTTAGTCTATGTAATTTTTTTATTTCAAATCTGTAAACTCGATGGGATAGGACGAAGAAAAAGACAAAGACCGGCGGGATGAAGGCGATGCGCACGGCGGCAGGCCAGGCCTGCGCTTGCGTGCGGCCGCGGGCAGGCGACGGCGGCTGCATGACCGCGGCAGCTGGCGTCCGCGCGCGACATCGCGTGGCACGCGCGGGCTGCAGGGTGGTGGCGGTTGCTATTGTCAGCGGTTGCCGTCCCGACGGTGGTGGTTCGTGTTTTGACGGTTGGTCCAATTCGATGTAAACCCTAGGGTTTGCAGTTGAGTTGTGGGACCAATTTTCAAATCACAAAACCATAGATCCCAAAAGATTTGGTGGTTGAAGATTTCAAGGTCCTGAAGATTTGAAGAAAGATTTGGAGTTATCCAAAAAGATTTATTTTTCAAATTTAAATAGATAGGATTTATTTCCTTATTTTGTGGGGCCACGAGGAATTTTTGTACTTTGATGATTCTGTTTTGACTTTGAGAGATGTTGATGGATATTCAGTTTCTAAACTTTATGTTGATGGATATTCAGTTATTTTTTATAGTGGTGTTTCTATCATTGGTAATAACGGTGTTATCTGTCGTGGGATGCTGAATAACTATCTATATGTTATTAATTGTAATCATAAGTCTTCCGCAAGTATTGCATGTATCTCATCCAAAATTGATAATCCTAGAAAGAGAAAACTTAGTTCTTCTGACGAGAATCTTACATATCTCTAGCACTTGAGACTTGGTCACATCAGCTTGAAGCGGATTCAGCGACTTGCAGATGACGGTACATTAGACTTAGTCCAGCCTGTACCTTATCAAGTCTGTGAATCCTGCATCGAGGGTAAGATGTCTTCTAGGCCTTTCAAGGCTAGTCAGTCTCGAGCAGAGGAAGTGTTAGAATTGATCCATTCTGACTTATGTGGGCCCATGTCCACACAGGCTCGAGGAGGGTATGAGTATTTCATTACTTTCATGAACAATTACTCAAGATAAGGATACGTTTACCTGCTTTGTTAAAAGTCTGAATGCTTTGAGAAATTCTAAGAGTTCAAGGCTGAGGTAGAAAAGAAGGTCGGGAAAACTAACAAGTCACTGCGATCTGACCGCGGTGGCGAATACCTCAGTAACGAGTTCTTGCAGTATTTGTCAGATCATGGGATTACATCCCAATGGATTGCACTGGGTACTCCCCAGCAAAATGGTGTAGCTGAAAGAAGAAATAGAACTCTTTTAGAGATGGTAAGATCAATGATGAGTTATGCTAGCTTACCCATTTCATTTTGGGGATACGCATTGCAAACAGCTGATTACGTGTTGAATGTGGTGCCTTCTAAGTCAGTTCCTAAGACACCTGCTGAGCTCTTCCTCGGTCGCAAACTTAGTTTGTGCAAGTTCAGAATATGGGGTTGTCTGGCACACATGTTGACAAAGGAACCTGATAACTTAGAAAGCATGTCCAAAGTAATGTTGTTTATAGGGTATTCGAGGCTAACGAAAGGTGGTTATTTTTACTATCGTGAGTGTCAGAAAATTGTTGTTAGCACCAGCGCTAGATTCTTGGAGGACGAGTATGTGATAAACCACAAGTCAATGAGTGATGTAGTTCTTCAAGAGATTGAAGATGAGAATGCAATTCCAAGGGAAGGGGAACGTGCGAATGTGAGTGCACCAGTGAGAGGTACAGCACCACCAGCGCGTTCTTCAGTGCATGGTGCAGAACCACAAGTTGCTGCACCTACTACTTACATAGCACCGATGCCTCGTCGCTGTGGGAGAGTTATTTTCCTGCCGAAAAGATATATGTTCATGGGTGAGTCTTCGGAGTTGAGCCCAGAAGACGGACATGAGGACTCTGACCCGCTGACTTACGAAGAGGCAGTTCAGGACAAGGATGTTGAAAAATTGCATGTCGCCATGGATTCTGAGATTGAATCTATAACTGCTATGGATGTATACCAGAAAGCTGAGCTGCCGGATGTCTTTAGTGCCATAGGGTGCAAGTGGGTATACAAGAGAAAGAAAGGGGCGGATGAAGAAATTGCGGCTTTTAAAGCCAGGCTGGTGGCAAAGGGTTATAGTCAGAAAGAGGGCATAGACTATGACAAAACCTTTTCACATGTAGCCATGCTTAAGTCCATCTGGATACTCCTTGCCATAGTTGCGCATATGGACCTCGAGATTTGGTAGATGGATGTCAAATCCTCTTTTCTAAACGGTTACCTTGAAGAAGGTAGGGACATCTATATGTGACAACCCGAGGGTTACTTACGCAATGGTGAAGAACATCTTGTCTGGATGCTTAATAAGTCCTTGTATGGACTTAAACAAGCTTCGATCTCGTGGAACTTGCATTTCAACGATGTGATCAAATCCTATGGATTTTCACAGGTGGAGAATAAAAGTTGTGTGTACCGACTTTGTGTCAGTGGGAGCGTGGTTTTCCTTGCACTATACGTGGACAACATACTCCTATTTGGAAACAACGAGGGAGTGATGTTGGAAATTAAGAGATGGTTATCCGAACAGTTCCAAATGAAGGATTTGGGAAAAGCTGGGTACATCCTTGGGATTAAGGTCTTACAAGATCGTAGGAGAAGGATTTTAAGCTTATCCCAGGCATCCTATGTGGATACTGTGATAGCCCGGTTCAGTATGCAACTCACCAAGAAAGGCTTGCTACCTTTCAGACATGGCGTTCATCTTTCTAAAGGGCAGTGTCCTGAGACACAGCGGGAGAAAGATGAGATGAGTCTTGTACCATACGCCTCTGCGGTGGGTAGCCTCATGTATGTGATGTTGTGTACTAGGCCAGATATCATTTATGTCATTGGCATGGTAGCGAGATATCAGTCTAACCCTGGACAGGCGCACTGGATCGCGGTAAAGCACATCCTCAAGTACTTGAAAAGAACTAGGAATTACTGCCTGGTTTATCAAAGTGAGGATTTGTGCCCTGTGGGTTATACAGATTCGGATTTCCAAGGGGACCAAGATGAGAAGAAATCGACCTCAGGTTATGTGTTTACTTAGGGAGGTGGGGCTGTATCTTGGAGGAGCTCAAAGCAGAAATGCATTGCTGACTCCACCATGGAGGCGGCATATGTCGTCGCCTCTGAAGCATCGAAAGAAGGGGTATGGCTCCCGAACTACCTTTTAGAGTTGGATGTGATTCCGAGATTGCCGAAGAGCATCAAAATCTATTGTGATAACTCTGGTGCAGTGGCAAACTCGAAGGAACCACAGACTCACTAGACAAGCAAACACATAGAGAGAAACTACCATATCATACGAGAGATCGTATCGAGGGGCAATGTGCTGATCAAGAAGATTGACACTAGAGACAATCTAGTTGATCAATTTACAAAGAGCATGCCGCAAAAGATTTACGAAAGACATATTCGTGAGCTGGGTCTGAGGTGGATGCCGACCACTGACATTGGTTAACGTGATAGCCAGGGTAGATAGATGCACTCTATACTCTTTAATAGCTATTGTAATGCTTTGAGTATAAGTGGAAGATTGTTGCATTTTGTATAAAGAAAGCATTTATTACAATGAGTATACGATTGACTCTTCTCCTATCTGTTAAACCAACTTACATGCACGTAACAATGGTATTCTTCTGTCTCACCGATAGGGACGATCATAGGGCGTGTAGTACAGCCTGAGACTGGAGTTAGGTAACCATATCCGAGTAATAGGATGGGGACATTCCCTGAGGAGCTCAATAATGTTCATCGTGCCAAAGTCCTGCAGGCTGATTAAGTTCAGGCACGAGTGATAAGGTTTTAGTGGTACTGCTCAGGAAAATAAGATATTAATTCATTGTAGTTAGAGCTTGTCAGAAGCTCCTATTAATTAATGAATGTCCAGTAACCTTAAATATGGGGATTCTAAGATAAATGCAGCCCGTTCTCATAATGTGGTAATAAATGGGTAGGTCAGTATTAATTCTGTGGTGAAAAAGAATTAATATAAATTAATTAATTGTGTCCTGGGTTGTGGACATGGGAATTAATTAATTCATAGGCCCACTTTATAATTTGCATTAGGTCCCTGGTCTGGCCCAATTAAATATGCTGAATTGAGCCCAGGAGCCCATTAGGGTTTACAACCCTAGGTCTATAAATAGACAGCTCTCTCTCTGAAACCCTGGCCACTTCAAAGCATTCAAATCAGTTTGAAACCCTAGGGAGAGAGAGAGGGGGCGACAGCGCCAGTGTTTGGGAGACGAAGGAATTCGACTCCGGCCTACACATCACAGATTTGTGGAATAGTCACCAGTAGCAAATCTGAACAACATTGGGAAAAAGATCTGAAGATTTGATCTGGAGAACAAACTCTTCTTCTCTTTTTCCTTTTAATTCGATTAAATCAAGAAATTAATTTTGCTAATTTCTGTTTTTGCAGATTTTATTAAATTGCGTCGTTGAATTAAAGTTGGATATTCAAACGCGAAAGATCGGTTCAGACTCTACGGAATAAAGGTAATTCCTTAATCCACGAATTAAATTCATAGGAGCATGCTAGGGTTTGATGAATTGCCTATTGCATTCAACATCTATGATTAGTCCTGCTTAATCAGATTTGGTGATTCGGTTCATGGAAAATCCCTATAGGTACATGTTTACTTTAGCAGATGGAGCCATATCATGGAGAAGTGCAAAGCAAAAATACATTGCAGACTCCACCATGTAAGCGAGTATGTTGCAGCTTTAGAAGTTTCCAAATAAGCTGTATGGATTCAAGATGATTGGACATTATTTCAAATTTGCCTAAGACTATCACGGTATATTGTGATAATTTTGGAGCAGTGGCAAATTCAAAGGAACCACGAACTCACAAGGCAACTAAGCACATTGCAAGAAAGTACCATATTGTAAGGGGTGATGTGCAAATTGAGATGATTAACACTAAGGAAAATCTAGCAGATCCATTCACAAAATCCTTACCACTGAACGTCTACGAGGTGAATATTCATAACCTTGGACTGCAGGTGAAGACAACCATGTGATGGTCTTTGTTATAGTTAGATTAGTATAGACGCACTGTATACTCAGGAAAACACTTGTATAATGCTTTGAGTATAAGTGGGGGATTGATGGATTTATATACAGAAAGCATTATGATAGGTATATTATGAACATGGTTTATAGTTAATATACTGGGAATCATTATTTTTGTATTATCATCTCCTGTCTGAATTAACAAACATATATCGCAAGCGACTCTATTATCTTATCTCGTCGATAAGGAGATCCTATAGTGTGCGGTAAATCACGGAAGATCATATGGATTGCTAAAAAGTGACTCTAGTTTTTTTATTAGACAACCATGTTATGTATAGTATGGTGACATTCTCTAAGAAGCTAAAAAAGGTTCACTATGTGGAAGTCCTGCAGGCTGTTTAAGTTCAAGCATAAGTGAAAAGGTATTGAGTGGTATTATTTAGGAATATAAGATGTTAATTAATTTTTAGGCTTGTCAGAGCCTAAATTAATTACTGAATATGAGAATATACCGAGTCTTTGCAACCAGTTCTTCACAACGTGGTAGCAAAGAGGTAGGACAATATTTATTCTCCGGTGGGATAAATCATTTTTAATTAATTAATTATATTTTGGGTTGAATATGAGAAATAAATAATTGAAAGACCATCTTTGCTATTTTCATAGTGGTCCCTGGTCTGACCCATGGAAAAGCTCAAGCCCAGTAGGGGTCAGAATTTCCTATAAATACCCCCTAGTTCTCAAATCTCAATACACCACAAGATCATAAGTTGACAAACAACAAACCAGAGCTTTGGAAGCTATGATTGTCGACTGGATTTGAGAAGGAGCGAGGGAATTCTGCTTCCCAATAGTCACGGAATCCGGAGGAAATATTCACCAGATATCTGGATCGGAGCAAGGGATACAGATCAGATCTTGAGGATCTTCTTTCTCTCTCTTCTTCTTCTTTTTCGATTTTATTCAAATAAAATCAGAGAACTAATTTTGATTATTTTAGGATATAATCTTATTGTGAAAGATGGACTAAAGATCAAATCCCTGCGCAATTGTTAAGAGTTTAAATGCATCCAAGTATTCCAAAAACTTTTTATGCATTCAATAGGAGCATGCTAGATTTTGATCATAGACATAACAATTAATTTATAATAAAGTTGTAAAACATGTTTTCCTATTATCTACAACATGTTTATTGCGCAATTAATAAATCACACATCATACAAGAACATAAAAAATAAACAAATATGTCCTCATGACCCGAAAAACAAAATAAAAGACCTATTCTATTACAAAATAGTATCAAATACAAGTCTTCAATTCTTATGGGCCTTCAGGTCACAAAACTGTACTCTAATGGGCTTTAAGGTTTGTGATTTGCAATCTGGGCCCAATACTGAAATAGCAAACCCTAAATCCAATTTCATCTCTCGATTCTTCATTAGATCTAGATTCGATTGAATTAAAACCAGGAAATTAAAGCATGCTATTGAGTTGAATTATTTAAACATGCATCAAGATGATCATCAAAGCCCTAGAATTAGCTAGAGTTTCTAGCCACAAAACATGGATAGAATTAAAGCACACATGTTACTAGAATGCATAAAATAACTTACAAAGGAATATGAACCTTGAAGTCTTGAAAACTCCAATGCCTAAATAAATTCTAAAGTAAAGTGTGCAGAAAAAATCTCATAATTTTCGAGCTACATAAGATATTTATAGAAGAGAAATTTCATTATAGAAGATATTTATAGAAGAGATATTTATAGGTATTGGGCTAAAATATTGAAATCCTCCAAACTTGGTGAAATTTCATTCTCGAACCTCCGTGTTGACTGACATATGACGTGTCGATCAACATGGAGTTCATGTCGATCTTCTACTTCGACTCCAACTTCGATCGCCATCAGTCATCCATGTCGATCTACACAGGGTGTGTCGATCGACAAGGAACTCCCACGTCGTGCATTCTTTCTTTCCTACCTCGGTTGACATCGATCCTCCGTATCAATCAACATGCACCATGTCGGTCGACATGGAGGTCTTGCTTGGGTTTTGTCTTCCATGTTGGTCGATATCCCGTCTGTCAACTGAAGCAGTAGCTTCTTAATTCCGGCTCTTTTCACCACATAGCCACATTTTAGCCCAAAAACCTACAAAAACTCAGCTTGGCAAGCATAACATCCTCTATAATACACCCATGCATGGAAATACTTAATAACTATACAAAAATTAACTAAAACAATGGAGGAAAACATGGATAAGTGAGTGTATTTACGAGCTTATCAATCCCCCCAAACTTAAATGCTTGATTGTCCTTAATCAATAGAAAATAAAGAATAAAAACCTCATGCGATTTAAAGTGCAATACCTCACAATATTCTTCACAGTCAAAGATAAAAAATTTACATCACACAAGCAATTTGGAAGAGATATAACATTCATCAACTGTGGAAGACTCACAGGAAAATGTTTTGCTCATCACACAGGTGTTTAAGGTTCAATGAAAGTACTCAGAACATGTATGGAGAAATTTCTACCATAGGCTTGAAAGTTTTCTAATATCTCCACTTCTAGAATGTGCACACAATTCTATAATAAGAAAGGACTTTTCATTTGGTTGTAATGCAGATTTTTTGTGAAAGGTAGGGAAATATGGTCAAGCGACTAAGATAAATTTCAGTGGGTCCACCTCTTTAATCTTAATTCACTCTATTTTCTTCTTCCATCTTTTTCCTCAAGTATACCAATATAAACTCAATAACATATCTCATTAATCTCTTATGCTCTAAAAATTATCTCTCTTTTTCACTTTTTTTTTCTTTCTTTTTCTTCTCTTTTTTTGTCTCACTTTTATTTTCTTTTTGTATAGAGAGCTTATGATAATTCTAATTTTCTTTTGAGCTAGCCAACCATGCATCCTTAATTTACCACTACATTTCATATATCTTCTCCACATCACAAATCAAATCATCTTTATTCTCCTTAAATATCATAGACAAGACAAAAACTATTATAACTCTATGAAAATCTAATAGACAAAAAAAATGGAGTTTAGCTCAATGGGGTTTACTAGGGACAATTTAAGATGTAAAGGGACACTGTTTAGGATATTGGGTTGACAAAGATGACCTAAAATTATTTTCTAGCCTTGTGCACACTATGCAGTCTTGAAACAGAAAATAAACAAGTTCTAGGGAAATACAAACATGCATGCGAGTTTCACATCAATCAAAAAAAGCTTAAAGTTGTAAAAATTAAAGTTCTGATCAGCCATTGAATGTGAAATAATTTAGTGCCCGAGTTTACCGTTAACACCTAGGTGTTGAAGTTTCAACACAGCAGAATTCAATATGTCTGAACTTATAAATATAGAGTAATGTTAAACATAATGTCAGAGAAGTCAAAGTTTGACACATTCAAAGTTTAACACGTTCAAAGTTTAACACGCAGTGGAAATTTAACTTCAGACACAAGGAATTAATTTTCACGAGTTTAGAGTTTCTAAACTCGCGAGAGCCTCACGGCCAAAAACAGATTTCACTATGATAAAAAAGTTTACACAGCAAAATCAAAATAATAAATATCTAAAACCCTTCTTGGTTCACTCCCTCGAAGAACTTTGAATTTACATAGAAGTAGAGACTAAAACTATTAAAAGCGTACTTAAGAACACACGATTCAACCCTAAAAACTCTTCTACCGTTGGATTCACTCTCTGGAGGTAGGATCCTTCTTTGGCTTGAATATCTTCGTGAGTTGAAAGCACTAGAACAACGATCAAAAGTTGGAACGCCTTGCTTTAATAATATCTTGATGAATACCCTAAGTCGTCCAACTTTTATTCGCACCCCAGCATCCTTTTTATAGGTTTAGATGAGTGCATCTTCATGTAGATATGATTAGCCTCGTGTAGATATGATTAGTCTCGTGCTTGATATGTATATCTACATAAATATCTCAACTGCAAACACTAGAGAAAGATATGTCAAAGATAGAGAAAGATATGTTAAAGATATGTTAAAGATATGAATCTATCTTTAAAGATTAGGAAGTATATCTATTCAAATATATATATAAACCAAATCATATTCGTTCCTAAATCTTTATAAAATATATATCTATCCTAGAATGAACTGAATTCAAGAAAATAAATAAATACGAGAAAATAAGGAATGATAAGATTAAATCAGCAGTACAGTCTAACACTACAGTGTCAAACAGTACAGTCTAACACTACGGTGTTAAACATAGCTTCGACTTTAACACCAACGAAAGTTAAACATTGCATCTTCAATCTCCCCCTTAAGCTTATCATTTCTGTAAGCATTCCAAACACAATACTTGTAATATTCAACATTTGTAATTCAGTCTCCCCCTTAAGCTTAACACTCGTAATATTCAGCAATTGTAATTCAGTTATATTCATCCTGCACAATGTAATATTAGACTGCACCATAAAAGATAAAAGATTAAACTTTTCCACAAATATAAAAACTAAGTACTTCTCCCCCCGAATGATTGCAGGAAAGAAAAGCTTAATATTTTATGAAAAGTTTTTATCCAACATCTTCGAGATTCAGCCCATTAACTTTCACGCTCGCTTCATAAAGAGAATAGGGAAACTGTAACATCAACTTTAACACATTCAAACTTATGAGCAAACTGCGACACCAAAGAACTCAACAATGATTAAAGACCCATTTCTTCTTCTTTTTCCCTCTTTTTTTTGTTTTTTTGTTTTTTGTTTTTTTATAACATAAGGAAATAAATGAACAGAAACTGCAAGCCTTCAAACTTTAACATCAGAGTGTTATACCCATTAAAATCAATGATCTGATAAATAACAACGTCATGAGCCATGTTCCACAGAGATAGTGTTCCTAATAACATCCTATCTCCAGTTCTTCACTTGTGACAAAAAAATTCAGCATGTATTACCTCATCATTTAACATTTTCCACATAAATAGTGTTCCTAGTAACATTCTATCTACAGTACTTTGATAAATGATGATCGTACATGACAAACATACTCAATGTTTTGACATTAAGACCTCACTCTTGTGCCTACCATCTTATAACATGAGTTTTATACTCCATGTGTTGACATTAAGGCCTCACTCTTGTGCCTACCGTCTTATAACATGGGTTATTTATTTATTTATTTTAAATTTTTTTTAATCAGATCTTTAACACAAAAGGATATCACACAACCGATGATAAAGAATCAGGCAAGCAGAACAAAAATTGAATAACAACTGAATGTTGATCGACACAATATTTACAATGATCAACATTCTACTCATACGAATTTAAGGAGCATTACACATACCAAGAGATTTTCTAAGATAAGAGAATCTCTCAAAGTCAAAGGTCTTTGTAAAAATGTCAGGAATTTGATCTTTAGTAAGAATGTATTTTAGTGCAATAAGATCATTTTCCACTAAATCGCTAATAAAGTAGTGTCGAATATCTATGTGCTTAGTTCTAGGATGTTGGATATGGTTTTTAGAAATCACACTAGAACTAGCATTGTTGCATAACAGTGTTAAAGTTTCAATAGACATACCGTACTCTTCAAGCATTTGTTTCATAATACCATTGTGATCAACATCTCTTGCGTAATCAGCATAGCCATAACCTGTAATGTTAGTACCAGTATCTTTTGCATACCATAATCTCCTATTTGAATTTCTAGATAAAAATCGAATGATTCTTTTAATAGCTTTCATATGAGACCTTTTGGGGTCAGGCTTGTATCTAACACCAACATCAACACTGAAAAGAATATTTGGTCTATTGGCAGTAAAGTATAACAAGATACGTATCATTTTACAATTTTCAGTAGGTTTAACACTAACACATCTTCCATCTTTGCTAAGTTTGACACTCAAAACCATTAGTGTTTTCATATATTTTGTCGACTCTAATCCAAATCTTTTCACTAAACCTTGAGCATACTTAGATTGTGAAATAGAAAAACCATCACTATATTGTTTAATCTGTAGTCCAAGGAAGTAGTTAAACTCTCCTACCATACTAATTTCGAACATGTCAAACATTACTGTGACAAAGTCATCTATAAGTCTAACATCAATTGCCCCAAACACTAAGTCATCAACTTGAGCAACTATAAAGTTCTTATCAATATGTTTAACAAAGAGATTCTTACCCATATTACCTCTGTTGAACTTTAGGTTAAGTAGAAAGTTATGTATATTATTAAATTTCCTTTTAGTGCCAATTATGTTTTTATCTTTAAGCCTATGAACTAAGGTCCACACATCATTATAAACAAATTGACTTAATTCTTCATGCATAGACAATATCCAATTCTCATCTTTTAAAGCTTCAGAAACATGCATAGGTTCAGTTTGAGATAGATAACAACTAGAGTAGAAGATGTTAAACTTACAAACCATTTTTACCATCTCTTTGCAATTGACGGGGGCTTTCTTGAGAGTCGGTACTCCTTCAAAGACACTTTCAATGACCTGAAACTGAGGATGATTCCTTTTGTTTCGAAGAGGTGGTTCTCTAGTTTCTGAGTTTGACACCAGGGTGTCACAGATTTTCTCCTTGTCAGAGTTTGAACTCAGAGTAACTTCATCCTCCTCTTTGTCAGTGTCAGAGTCTGTAGTTGATGTTGGACTTGTTATCTGTCTAACATATGCACTTGTCTCAGTAACTGGTTCTATGCCATTCTTTATGAGATGAGATGTATCTTCCACATCTTGTTTATCTAGTAAGGTTCCTGTATCATCAAACACAACTTTAGCAGATTCTTGGATAGTATTATTATGTAGGTTAAACACACGATAAACCTGTTTCTTGCTTAAACATCTAAGGAATAAAGCTTTGTTGTACCTGGAGTCAAAGTTAGTAGAATAATCATGATTATTCAGAATATAACACATACTCCCAAATACATGCATATGTTTCAGATTTGGCTTTTTTCTTTTCAATAAACCTCTATTTGAATAGCAAGCAGTAAATAAAACTCTATTTGAATAACTAGCAGTAAATAAAACTCTATTTGAATAGCAAGTAGTATTAAAAACATTAACCTATAATATTTTAGGCAAGTTTTTAGAATGTGGAGTGATATTCTCGCATTCTTTAACATCATTCAGTTGAAGTATTTTATGTATTGAAAGCTTATGAGATATCCCCTTTCTTTCACACAAACTAGAGAAGTCTATATTTTCTGATTTTCTCTCATGATCAGTCTAATTCGAGTAACATCAGCTTGATAAAGTTCTATAAGTCTCCTATATAATTTTCTAATTAGTTCGAAGTGATGGATTTATATACTGAAAGCATTATGATTGGTATATTATGTACAAGGTCGATTGGTTAATATACTGGAAATCATAAATGTTGTATGTTCATCTCCTGTCTGAATTAACAAACATGTGTCGCAAACACAATTATCCTCTTATCTCGTTGATAGGGAGATCATACGGTGTGTAGAAGATCACGGAAGATCGTATGGATCATTTGACCTAGCGAGATATAAATAGTTATCACAGCTGAGACAGTTCCAGTATAAACTGTCGGTGTAGGCTGCAGCATACACAGTAATAAGCATCTTATCTTGAATGGCTTGGTATGCTGGTGTGGGGCACACATTGATAAGGACCTAAGTCGAGATCGATTCTTTTATCTGACATTAAAAGAATCTAGATCTCTATGGCTTGATGAGATCCTAAGCCTACATGAAGGTACAGAAGTATATGAAGATTGTGTATTACTTTGAGTTGCAGTGAAAGGCTCTAGTTGATTTTTCTTCTCCCTCTCTCCTTGATTTTTGAAAATAACGGTTTTATTTTCTTAAGATTTATTTCCTCAATCTGTTAGGAATTAAATCTTTGTGCGTGGGAAAGATCAAAGGGAATCTCCGCGCACTCGTTCCTCAGAGTTTATCAATCCAGATATTTCGCATAAACCTTCTTATGCATTATAATATAGGAGCATGCTAGGATCATTCATAGGCATAGCAATTTATTTTGATATTCCAATTAACGATCCTTCGCAAACGGACTTCGTGATTCAGTTCACAAATCCCTTCACGAAGGTGTCAGACTTTATTCTAAAGTGTTTAATCCAAGTGAATCTAGAGTTATAATCAGCACAAACTAACACATACCTTTTCTCTCCAACACTATCTACTTCTATAAGATCCATTAAGTCCATATGTAGTAGACCAAAGTAAGTATTAGAGTTAGACATACTCAAGATGAGATGTGGTGTATGAGTTTGTTTACCTTCTAGACGTGAATCACAAACCTTGTCCATGTTAAACTTGACCAAGTTGACGTTGTCCATATTGAACTTGACCACGTTGAACTTGACAATGTTGATGTAGTCCATGTTGAACTTTTCCATGTCAAACTTAACCATGTTAAACTTGACCGTGTTGAACTTTACAATGTTGAACTTGACCATGTTGAACTTTTCCATGTTGTACTTCTCTTTATTGAACTTGACCATGTTGAACTTTTCCATGTTGAACTTGAGTATGTTGAACTTCAGTTGTGGAATATCTTTTCCAGCATCATAGATGAGAGGTTTCTGAATTCTTCGAACATTATCATGTCCTATCTTCTTATGCTGTTCAGTCTGATAATAGTTATCTTTTGATCTACTTTCAAAGATGAGATAATTATTAGATTTGTTATAAACCTCGCATGCATATATATCAAATCTGATAGTGATATTTCCTTTAGCGCCTTTTCCACAAGTAACCATACCTCCACTTATAAAAGTGAAGTCAGCCTGAAACAATTTGTTACATAACATATGGCTAAAACAACCAGTGTTAAAGTACCAAGTACCTGCAACATTAGTCTTTAGGAAAGTATACACAACTAGGCATGCTTTATCCTCTTTATCACATCTTTGATTCATTTTCCTTTTCTTATCAGCAATTCTAAATCTACATAAAGGTTTTGTTGGGAAATTATCCTAAAATCTCCCTTAGGACTTGTTTGTAAAAGGTTTTGTTGGATCAAACCTTATTTAGTTGGTCGATCATTTGCCGAAATCTAGAGAGTCTAGCACACTTTGTAAAGTCCTGTATAAGTTGTACATTGAGTTGTAATAGACTAGTGTGCTGAGAAGAATCCCTAGCAGACACAAAGCAGATGATATCAACATTCAACTTACAAACTGCTAGAGAAGCAAGCCATCAAAGGATCACTAGCAAATGGCTGAACGCTCGCTAGACAGAATGCTAAGGAGTTAGCATTCCGACCTTTCAGGAATAAATAAAGAATCACAAACAACGGAAGTCAAAGGATCACAAGGAATATATTTCTAGCAGATTCTAGCTTAGCAAAGCAAAAGAATCAAATTTGAAGCTGGACTGCAACTCTGACAAAAAGCTCACGCAAAAGGATAAGACTTTCCCGAAGTGGCTAGGAAAGTACAAGTCAAAAACAAAAGTGAATGTCACAGACAAAGCTCTTTCGGATCAAGGAGCCGTTGAGTCTAACGGATATGGAGATTCAAAGTTTGAATCTCCATCTATAAAAGACAGGTCTGAAAGCTGAGAGCAAAACTACTTCAATCACTACCGAAATTCGCAAACTACACAAGTGTGAGATTCCTTTGAAAAAGCGAACAAGTGAAAAGTAGTCAGTTGAGAGCTCGTGATAAAAAGCACATTAAAAAGCCTTCAACAACCAAGAGTGTCTTCTCATTAAATATCTGACACTCATCCTTGAAGATTCTTGAACTTCCATTAAGAATCTTCAATCATTGGGATAATTTCCTTACTAGGAGTATCCAACAGTCATTCTTGAAAAGGATTGACTCTGACGGGCGTTAGCCACATATTTATTGAGTTCAGGGGCAAACTATAACAGCCTCATTAGCGAAGGACAAGTTTTACGAAGGTGTGCCCTTGATTTGGCCGGAGCTGTGTTCGGAAAAGTGCAAAGTATCGGAGGATAGCTGTGCTGTGGCCGGTTCGAAAGTTCACCGCCTACTGCAAGTATTGGCGAATCCTTGTACTGATTGTATACTTTTCTAGTGAAATTCTTAGCATTTCGGCTAAGGAGTGGACGTAGATCTATTTGGATCGAACCACTATAAAATCTCGTGTTCATTTACTGTTTTATCCCTTTACTGTTTAGAGTTGATTTGAAACCTAGCAACATAGTTGCTAGCGTATATTTGAAAATACATCTAAGTGACAACTTGAGCTAACTAACAATTTGAATACATTGATAAAAGTATAAGTGTAAGTGACGTATAATTATTCCGCTGTATTTCGTGTTGAGTTATATCCACGACGACTCTGACATTTAAGGACCAACAGGTTTTATGTGCCCAAATCTATTGCAGTAATGACACACAGACACCTTAGATGTATCTTTGACACGTTGCTTAGTGATGTTAGACTTTACTCTAGAAAGTCTAATTAAATTCTTCTCAGACTTTAACATAACAGAATTCAAGTTTTCATAACCTAATCCACAACCATCAGAATGTTTAATAGACATAATCTCATCCAATTTCGACTTACCATTGTTAATCTTAAACATAAAATCAATTTCACATACCTTGATCTTCAGTACATCCACTTCTTGATTCTTAAGAGTCCAAAGAACTTCAAACCTTGAAATATGTCGTTTCAGTACTAGATTTATTTCTTTCAGCTTTGGCAACTCCTTGCTCCGTTCTTCAAACCTTTTGCTTTCCAAGTAGTGGCTTATTTGATCAATGTCTCTATGTGTGATCATGTAAGTCTGACATTCCTGATTCCTGACAACAGAACAAAGTTCAACATTAGAATGTTCATTCTCAATTTGCATATAACAATTTGTAGCATCTTCTAGGGGCAGAATGTTGAAATCTGATATATCAACATCTTCTTCCTTCATCTCTTCAGTAGCATCTTCTTCAATCTTTTCAGCCTTTGTGATCTCTATATCATTATCTATATATTCTCTTTCGTCATCTCCTTCTTCATCTTCAGATTCGTCATCAAAGGCTGTGTTGAAGTTAGACTTTCTTCTTCTGAAAAGAGTTGGACACTCATTTGCATAGTGGCCTATTCCAGAACAGCCATGACATTTCACACTATCAATAATCCTCTTAAAAGAATATATCTCTTTATTTACTGATCCATCACTTCGTCTCCTTGAAGAATTAGTTGAGCGGTTTGAGAAGTTTGACACGACAGAGATAGGTGTTGAACTTCTTTTGCTGTAGTTTGAGTCTCATATATCATCTCTCATGGATCTGACAAACTTATTGAACTCGTTAGTAAGTAAAACATGATTTGACTTATCTTCGTCTAGAAGTTCAACATCAGATTCATCTTCTTGAGAGGTTGCATATGTTAAACTTGGAGATGTCTCACTTCCAGCTTTTCCAGTGTGAAGAGCTATGATCTTTGCCTTATATTCTTCTTTATGTTCCTTCAGATTTATCTCATAAATTGTTAGAATACTTACCAGTTCAGCAATCTCTAATGTTTCAACATCTCTTGCTTCTTTGATTCCAGTGATCATGGTGTTAAACTTTTCTGGCAGCGACTTTAACATCTTGTTGACAAGTCTCTTATTGCTGATGGGTTCACTTAGTACATGAGCTTCGTTTGCCGTTGATTCAATCTTCTCAAAGTAAGAGGAAATTGTTTCTTCTTCCAGCATCTTGAGAGTCTCAAATTTAATAGCGAGTAATCGCATCTTAGTCTCTCTAACACAGTCAATTCCTTCAAATTTCTCTAGAAGAATGAACGAGGCTTCTCCTGCTTCCGAGCATCTTGATACTAACCCGAAACAACCAATATCCAATGAAACAAGTATAGCGTTTAAAGCTTCAGTGTTAAAGTTAGAGTTAAGTCGTTCTTCAACACTCCATTGTCCTTCAGGTTTGAGTTTGGTAATGGTTTTAGCAGCATCCTTCGGATCTTGAACAGTGGTTTTTGGAGGTTTCCATCCATGCAAAATAGTAATCCACGCTTGTTCGTCTAAAGACTTGATGTATATCCTCATTCGAGACCTTCATAGAGAGTAGTTAGTCCCATTACTCTCCAGAACGGGTGGTCGACAAGCAGGGCGTGAAAAACCTATCATAGTAAACTGCACTCAGGATCAAACAACTTAGTCCGTCAAGAAGTAGGCTCTTGATGCCAATTGAAAGAATTTAGTGCCCGAGTTTACCATTAACACCTAGGTGTTGAAGTTTCAACACAGCAGAATTCAATATGTCTGAACTTATAAATATAGAGTAATGTTAAACAGAATGTCAGAGAAGTCAAAGTTTGACACATTCAAAGTTTAACACGTTCAAAGTTTAACACGTAGCGGAAATTTAACTTCTGACACAAGGAATTAATTTTCATGAGTTTAGAGTTTCTAAACTCGCGAGAGCCTCACGGCCAAAAACAGATTTCACTATGATAAAGAAGTTTACAGAGCAAAATCAAAATAATAAATATCCAAAACCCTTCTTGGTTCACTCCCTCGAAAAACTTTGAATTTACATAGAAGTAGAGACTACAACTATGAAAAGCGTACTTACGAACACGATTCAACCCTAAAAACTCCTCTACCGTTGGATTCACTCTCCGGAGGTAGGATCCTTCTTTGGCTTGAATATCTTCGTGAGTTGAAAGCACTAGAACAAAGATCAAAAGTTGGAATGCCTTGCTTGAATAATATCTTGATGAATACCCTAAGTCGTCCAACTTCTATTCGCACCCCAGCACCCTTTTTATAGGTTTAGATGAGTGCATCTTCGTGTAGATATGATTAGCCTCGTGTAGATATGATTAGCCTTGTGTAGATATGATTAGTCTCGTGCTTGATATGTATATCTACATAAATATCTCAACTGCAAACACTAGAGAAAAAATATGTCAAAGATAGAGAAAGATATGTCAAAGATATGTGAAAGATATGTTAATGATATGAATCTATCTTTAAAGATTAGGAAGTATATCTATTCAAATATATCTATAAACCAAATCATATTCGTTCCTAAATCTTTATAAAATATATATCTATCCTAGAATGAACTGAATTCACGAAAATAAATAAATACGAGAAAATAAGGAATGATAAGATTAAATCAGCAGTACAGTCTAACACTACGGTGTCAAACAGTACAGTCTAACACTACGGTGTTAAATATAGCTTCGACTTTAACACCAACGAAAGTTAAACATTGCATCTTCAGAATGAATAACATCAATGATTGAGATTAAAGTATCAAAGATTGAAAAATTAAGTATAATTCTCGTTCTTACTTAATTGTTTTATAAATCATGCTTAATCAATTAAACATGAAATTTTGGAAAAAAAATTAATCTCAATCATTAAAATATTTAAAATAATGATGTTAAATGCATTCCAATTTACACAAATCAACTTTTAACATGAGATTTACTCCTCTTATATATAGACACGCGAGACTATCACCGTATTTTTTTTTATGCGAAGCATTAATAGTTGAAATTGATTGACAATTTACGTAGTATATTTTTATGTATGGGTTAGTTGGGGGTAGGGGATGGTGAAGAAAATGATTGTACTATGTTGAGATAAATTAAATTAAATGCAGATTCAAACACAACCGACCCCTCCGTCAAAAACCGACCAACCAATCGTTTTGTTGACGCCTTACGACTCATTTGTCACATTCTTTCTACAACAACATAGCAAACCCACACATAAAAAATACCACGTCTCCCCATATCATAACATAATAACAAAAAATGAATGCATCAATAGTCTCTGACAGATATATTCTACACAGATGCATTTTTAGTCTGCATATAACAATTTATTGCAATTACGTTTACGATAAAAAGAATGCATCAATTCCACATATTAACTGCATTCTTTTTTCCAATAGTTGATATATATTTTAGGTATGATCATATACATTTTTAATAATTATGTTATTATTTCGATAGATTTTATAATATAATCACAAATCTCTTACTCTCTCTAATATATATATATATATATATAGGGTAGTGATCAGGTGAGAATAGGAGTTACTATGAGAAATAAGAATAAATCTCGCGCGTCCATCTCATCAAATCGACGAACATGATTCATTCTCAGCATATTGAAAAACGCGGCATTTTTGCCCCAATATCGTGCAGTTTTAGTCTTTAAAGGCTAAAACTGTAAAAATACTCAAACACAAACAGCAACCTGCATTTTAAGCCCGATTTACTTCATTTTTAGCCCAATTTACTTCATTTTTAGCCCGATTTACTTCATTTTTACATAAATACGAATTTAAAAAAAATTAAACATCTTCTTTTTCAAAGCAACAACACGAGCGTAGTCTCTATAAAACTCAATACCAACATCAACAGTTCTTAAAACTATGCCCTTAAAATGCTTCATCTTATTAACACACTTTGGAATAAATGAACATGTAAGATACAAAAATGCACAAAGTTAACACTAAAGATGCACAATATAATAGAAAAAATGAACGTCGGTCTGAATAAAATTAACAAATTTTTTTAAACTATATTCATGCATAATTAACAATGTCGGGACCGAACACGAATGCGAAATCCAGAAACAAAGAAAAAAAATCTGATCGACAAAAGAAATCTAAATCAATTCGAACAAAGAAGGAATAAATGAACATGTAGATACAAAAATGCACAAAGTTAACACTAAAGATGCACAATATAATAGAAAAAATGAACGTCGATCTGAATAAAACAAATTTTTTTAAACTATATTCATGCATAATTAACAACGTCGAGACCGAATATGAATGCGAAATCCAGAAACAAAGAAAAAAAATCTGATCGACAAAAGAAATATAAATCAATTCGAACAAAGAAGGAAGAAGAAATCAAATCGCGCGAAGAAAGGAATAAAAAATCTAATGAGATACTATTTCAGATTTAAAAAAAAAGCTAAAATTACAAAAATAACCTTAATTTTGCAAAACTGCAGGATAATCGAGGAAAACTGCACACGGAGTAAAATAGATCATGAGCGTTGAAATCACAAAATCAAAGGCTAAGATTTATTCTTATTTCTCATACTAAAAACTATTCTCATATGATCACTACTCTATATATATATATACAAATATATATATATATATAATTAAAAATATGTTAATGTATTAGTTTTGTTTCGTACTTATGATTGGAGTAAAATTACAACGGGTTGAAACTTATTTACATGTTGATGTATAATTTCATAAATATTATGTTGTCTTATGAGCCATATCAACTCTGGCGTCAGATTCTTGCTCTCATCCTTATAGTTCGATCTATCTTTAAAAAAAATCATAATAAATTGTAATACAATTGAATATTTGTCATAAATTGTGTGTTTATCTAAACTTCTTGAAGAATAGTTAATATTTGCAATGGTGGATTTTTTATTTTCCTTTATTTATCTTTCTCTATCCTATTATTACATTTATATAAAGATTTAAAATGACTTAATTAATTGTCAAAAACATAAATGAGGGAAGATGACAAGAAAAATAATAATTTTTCGGATTCTTTAAATAAGAAAAATCTATGGTTTCCTAGGAAAAAACTAGAAACTTAATAAATAGACATATGAGAGAATTTAATCTTGGATCATTTATATGTGTTGACAAGATTGTCATTTTCTCAGAATTGTGGCATATATATTTATAGAATGAATATCTTTTTTATTAACATTTAATTCGAGCCCTAGATTTCAAAGGCAATCAAGCTGCAACTTTTGCTAATAATGAGACGGCAACCTGTGACTACGAGTGCTAGTGATCCCTATTATTTTCGATCAAATCGTCAATTTTTTTAATTATGCTTTATTTAATATTTATTATTATTATATTATAAAAATGGGCATTAATTATCATATACGCTATAGTTAATAACATAAATAAAAAATAATATTTAAAATAATAATCGATAAAGAGTTAATCTATTATAATAATCACATATTAACAAAGAACTTTTAAATAAAAGATAAATATCATTATATGCACTAATTTGGTGGAATTAACCACTTACGTTGAATTTATAAAAATATTACATATTATAGTAAGTCCATATTTTGTTAAGAATGAAGAATTTTATTCTTTGTTCTCCATCCCACATCGGTTGTGGGAGAAAGAAATGGGGCTTTGCACAACTATAAATAAAGCCCCTACCTCTCTTTGTTAAATGCACCAACAATTAAGCTTGTATCTTCTTATAGCTTATATTGTATTCTTCTCTCCTTACTAGCAAAAATATCCTGGCTTGGTAGTGCCCCCAGACGTAGCCATTATTGGTGAACTGAGTAATCAAATTCAGTGTCCTTTTATAGTTTAAGGTTATACTGATTATGCTCTGTGGTTGCGGAATAAACAGATCCTCCACATCAGAAAAGATTTCCTTATTTCTTTGTGTGTTCTTTAATATTGGTATCGTTGGTAATTTCCTAACAACTGGTATCAGAGCCAAGTTTAGAGGCGCAGATACGATGGCGGAAGGGAAAACACCGGTGGATCGGTTCGATGGTTCAGATTTTGGTTTCTGGAAGATCCAGATCGAAGATTACTTGTATGGTAAGGATCTTGATGAGCCGCTGAAAAAGAAGCCGGAGGATATGGATGAGGATAAATGGAAGCGGTTGGATAGGAAGGCGATGAGCGCAGTTCGCCTGTGTTTGTCAAAGAACGTTGCCTATCATACAACCGGTGCAAAGACTTCCAAAGAGATGATAGAAAAATTATCGGAGATGTATGAGAAGCCGTCTGCAGCAAATAAGGTTTACCTTATGAGACGACTGTTCAACTTGAAGATGTCTGAAGGTACACTAGTTGTTGAACATCTAAATGAGTTTAATTTAATCACTGCTCAGTTGCACTCTGTTAAAATTGATTTTGATGATGAAGTTCGAGCCTTAATTCTGTTGTCATCTTTACCTGAGAGTTGGAGCGGAACAATCACTACGGTTAGTGCCTCCGCGGGTAAAGAAAAGATGAAGTTTGATGAAGTAAGAGATCTGATTATTAGCGAGGAGATTCACAGGAGGGAATCAGGAATTACTTCAGGATCAGCTTTAAATACAGAGAATAGAGGGCGGACGAAGGGAAGGTCAAAGTCTAGATTCGACAGATCTATGTCGAGAGGCAATAGCCGTGAAAGGAAAAACGTGTCTTCAGTAAAATGCTGGTACTGTGAGGAATATGGACATGTGAAGAGAGATTGCAAGGAAATGAAGAAGGATCATACCAACAAAAGATCAGCGAACGTATCTGATAGAATTTAATGCCCGAGTTTAACACAATGGTGTCAAAGATAGTAAAACGAAAAGGTTTGACACACGCAAAACAGAGTATTTTAACACACGCGCAAGCTAAAGAGTTTGACACATCGGAATTAAATGTTCTAAGGTTTATAAATTATAAACCCTTGAGAGCCACACGGCAAAATAGTTTTCACTTATTCTAAACAAGGTTTATACAAGTGAAGAACAAAATACTAAACAAGATAGAAATTTTCCTAAGTTCACTCCTTAGTAAAATTCCTACGAAAAGCAATCAAACGCAAAATCACACGATACAACCCAAATGCTCCTCCACCGTAGGATTCACTCTCCGGAGATGGATTTCACAATTCGATTGTAGTCTTCGTGTGCTTAAAGAATGATTGAAGAAAGACGATTCAGCCTAGAGCTCGTATGAATATGTATTTCACCTCTGATCCGCACTTTCTCTAGTCTTCCTCGTATTGTATTTATAGAACTTGGAGCACACGAGCACTTCTTCCACTACTTGGCAATGGATCGTGTCTTCTTCCACGTCTTTACCTATTCATACAACAGAAATGAACTCCCACTAACTCACGTGGGGGTTAGATAAAGATGTAGAGGTGCTCCCTATTATTTAGGAACTAAAATAACTACCTAGAATAATAGTATAAATAATATAATTAATAATAGATACTTAATAAAGATAATATATTCGAAACCTAATATTTAGGACCTGTAAAAACGTCATTAATCAGATAAGAATAAGTTTCCTATAAAATAGGAGTTAGTTGTAACAAACAAATTCGGAACTTTGTCATTAAGGAGTCAAAGTTGTAAGCAGATAAGGTTTGACTTTTTACCTGTCAATGCAAGTAAGTTTGACAACCGTGTGTCAAACTTACATAATCGCATATTCGTACCTCACAATCTCCCCCTTAAGCTTATCCGACTTGTTTTCATTCCATATGGATCATCCATAACAAAATAGCATTCATTGCCATAAAAAATATGGTGCAACCATAATAAAATCAATAAAGGAAATGGATCAACCATAAGCAAAAAGGATCATTGCATAAGGAAAAGATGATTATAGGGATTGTATCAAACTCCCCCTGAATCATAAAATATCCATCAACAACAAAAAAAAAAAACTTAGGAAATTGTTTTTCAGAACATAAATTTTAATAAACAGCAGCAAGGGTCAGAGTCAGCAGCCATCTTCCACCACGTCTCCCCCTGAATGGAAGCAGGTTGGAGAGCTTACTCCAGATCCTGAAGTAGCTTTAAGGCCTGTTTGAATAGACTCTTGGCCAGCCTGATCTTGGAAGAGCTAGCATCCACTTCTTCGTCGTCCTCTGAAATGTCACTCGGAGCATACGGCAAGTCTTTGGCCCTGGAATCTCCTTTCCTAGTCAGAGATTGCTCGAAGACCAGGGGGATAGGGTCAGACTGCAAATCTTCATCCAACGGAGTGACTCCTTGAGATAAAATCAGCACATGGAGAAGGCAAGGATGGGACAGGTAAGTGGAGTCGGCTTTGGTGACTGCACGGAAGATGTTAGTGAAAACAACTTGGCCAAAGTTGAAGGGAAGACCATAGCCCACTCTGTAGAGGAACTCGGCTTGCTCCTTTGAAAGCACCGAAAGGTTCTTATTTGGCATCCAGTTGTGAACACTGATCTTGAACAGGGCAACGTACTTCCATGTCAAAGAGGAGACATGAAGCTTGGGCACCCATGTCTTTGTCTTTCCACCCATGAGTTCAGCAGCCATTTCATTTTCTGCAGACTTTGACAACCCTTCTATTTTGACAGACTTTAACCCCAGGAAATTGTTAATGGTATCAGGATCAAGCTTAATAATTTTCCCTCGAACAAATGACTTCCCAAACTTTGGTTTCCCAGTCTGAAAGACTTCATCTTTTAACAAATTGGCAAAAAATTCTAAAACCAAAGACGGGCTAAAGGCAGAAAAATCAGTCACTATTTTAATGACCCCTTCTCCTAAGTAGAATGTCTAACCCAAACTTAGTAAACATATCAGAATCCATCAGTTTCTCCATTTTGAACTCCCTCTTAGAATAAAGCCCCTTAAGTGATTTAGCATAGCAATGATAATACTTAACAGAGTATGACCGGCTAGCATCATAATCAGAGTTATCTTTGTTAGAGGAGGACATAGTACCTTTTCCTTTCGGAAGAGTAGGCTCCAGGGACTCAGATTGTTCAACCTTTGGCCTTTTAGATCGATTGACCTCAGATCGTTCAGGAGAGACGGATTTGGCTGGGAGTTTGGTAGGCGTTGACACAAATTTCTTTGGCTTTGGTCTAGGCTTCTTGGCAGAGGTAGCTGCTTCAGATTTCTTTTTCTTCTTCGCTGGCTGGTCTCCACTGGAATCGGCATGCTCCTCAGACTGCTCGGTGGCTTGATGGTCTGCCTGGAAGTCCTCATTGTCAGAGTTGTCGGACTCGAAGTCTGACATGACGGTATCAGACTTTTGGGACTGCTCCGGCAGATCGTCATCCTTGGTGAAGACATGGGGGTGTCAGTCAGACTTCTTTGAAACTTCCTTGGCTTCACTTTCTTCCGGCAGGTGGTGGCATGCTTTTGGTACTGCTTCTTCACCGTTTCCTCGAATATCCTTTCGGATCTCCCTTCAGGCATCTTTCCTTCGAGTTGTTGGACGGCATCAGAGATATGCTTCAGATTCCCCGGTTCTTCAGCATTTATGGGGAAACCTTCTTGGCCAGGAAGAGCATACCGAAGTGGTGGCTCATGAAGAACTTCGGACGGGTTTGCACCAACGTTAGAGAGGGGAAGATCTTCAAAGGATTTAGAGGGCAGAGCAGAGGAATCAGGTTGAAGGAAGGGTTCCTGCAAGATTCGCTCTATTTCTTCGTCAAACGCCTTATCTTACTCCTCAATTGAAGACTCGGAAGGTGGGTTAGGATTTTTAGATTTTGATGGTGAGGAGTGAGAGACGGCGGTAGGCTCCTTCGCAGGTGGCTCAGTAGGGTGAGAGGTTGAAGGTTTGGTGATGATTGGAGGAGTGGGTTCGGTGACGGTGACTGGAGGTGTGATTTCTGCGGTGGCTGGAGGTGTGGTGACGGGCTTGGAGATGGGAGAAGTAGTGGTTCCTTCAACGGCGGGTTGAGAGGTAGAGGCTTGAGATGCTTTCTCCATTTGACTATCAAGTAGGCGTTGGAGGATTTTGGCTCCATCCGGCGAGGTAAGGGTTTTGGCAAGGAGGTCTTGGATATCTTTGTCGGCCATGGTGAGTTTTAGGGAGAGTTGAGGAGGTTCAGAGAGAGAGAGAGTGAGAGAGAGAGAGAGGATGTGAGAGGGTTGTGTGAGACGTGGGAGAGAGAGTGAGAGTTGAACGGTTTGTGGTGGAGGGAGAGCTTTGAAAGGCGTGAGGGATTGATGTGACAAGCATCTGCAACAAACCACTTAAGTAGAGGGTGAGGTGTGTAACAAATATAACAACATACCCAAAAATAAAGGGATTTAAATTTAAATCAAAGATAATGAAAAAAAATCTAGAAAAACAAACTCCTAAAACTTAGGTAAACATCAAATTAAATCAGATTAAATCGGATTAGGTTAAAATTAAAATTTAAAACCTTAAAATTCACAACAACTAAAAACAAACTTGCAGAGAAAAAAATTAAGCTCGAAAAGATTTAAAGTATGATGATTGCTACCAAGTTTGATACTGGGGTGTCAAAGTTACAAAGTGTCGATAAAAAAAAAACAATCTTATTATTCCTTCCACAAAGATTGTGTGCCTAATCACGTCCAAACTTTAGTACTAAATGAGATAAAGAAAATCAGCCCATTCATTTCCCAAATAAACTTTGATTCCACATGGTCAGAGTTCTAACAACTTTCTGTCCACAGTACTTCCAGTAAATTTGAAAGACAAATAGGTCTCAGTCATCATGTTTTATAACTTTGAGATCTCACTCTTGTATCTCTCAGTTTTATAACATGAAAATAAATAATCGACAAAAAGAACAAACTTTAACAACTCAGTGTCAAAGATTGGTGAGCAGCCACATATAGTTAAATCATTAGGCAGGGGGTTACACATGCCTAGAGATTTTCTCAAATATGAGAATCTCTCAAAGTCAAGAGCTTTAGTAAAAATATCTGCTAATTGTTCTTTTGTTGACAAACTTTAAAGAGATTAAAACTTTTTCAACCAAATCACGTATAAAGTGGTGTCTTATGTCAATGTGCTTTGTGCGTGAGTGTTGGACATGATTTTTAGCAATTTCTATTGCACTAGCATTATCACATAAGAGAGTTAGAGTTTCAGAAGGCAAACCATAGTCTTCTAACATATGTCTCATCCAAAGTAGTTGAGTGCACCCACTTGCTGCTGAAATGTATTCAGCTTCAGCTGTTGATAGTGAGATGCAATTTTGTTTCTTGCTAGACCATGACACCAAGTTTGCACCTACTAGAAATCCACCTCCACTTGTGCTCTTCCTGTCATCCACATCACCTGCCCAGTCTGCGTCACTATACCCTGTAATGTCAGTGCTAGACTGTTTTGTGTACCAAATACCCAAATTAGGAGTGCCAGAGATATATCGAATTATCCTTTTGACAGCTTTTAGGTGTGACACCTTGGGATCAGACTGGTACCTTGTACACACACCTACACTGAGTAGTATATCAGGACGACTGGTAGAGAGATATAAGAGACTTCCTATCATGCTACGATAAAGGGTAGGTTTGACTTTGACACCTGAACTGTCGTTACATAGTTTGTCACTTCTACCCATAGGAGTTTTCATATGTTTAGCATTTTCAAGTCCAAATCTCTTAATTATACCAAATGCATATTTTGACTGAGAAAGAAAAACACCATCCTTACGTTGCAATATTTGCAGGCCTAGAAAATAATTTAATTCACCTACCATACTCATCTGAAACATGTTTGACATATTGGTGACAAACTCATCTACAAGTTTGACATCAGAAGCACCAAAAACTATGTCATCCACATAAATTTGAACTATAATAAAATTGTTTCCTATATGTTTAACAAAGAGGGTTTTATCAGCATTACCTCTAACAAACCTTAGATCCAACAGAAATTCAGTTAGACGGGCATACCATGCACGAGGAGCTTGTTTCAAACCATATAGGGCCTTTTTGAGCCTGTAAACATGATCTGGCTTTTTCATGTCTTCGAACCCCTTAGGTTGTTCAACATAAGCTTCCTCTTCAAGAATCCCGTTCAAAAATGCACTTTTGACATCCATTTGATAAAGTAAAAAATCTACAGCACAAACAACAGCAATCAAAAGACGGATTGATTCTAATCTTGCCACAGGAGCAAACGTTTCGTCGAAGTCAATGCCTTCAACTTGTGTATACCCCTGAGCAACCAATCTTGATTTATTCCTCACGACGTTGCCCTTTTCATCAGTTTTATTCTTGAATATCCATTTGGTTCCTATCACATTCTTGTCACTCGGCCTTGGGACCAATTCCCATACATCATTATACTCAAACTGGCTGAGTTCCTCTTGCATGGACTTAATCCAAAACTCATCTGCAAGAGCATCTTTAACATTGTTTGGTTCAAACAAAGATAAATAACAAGCAAAATGCAGAAGATTAAACCTTGACGATAGACACACAGATCTGACCATCTCTCGGTAGTTGACAGGATCCTTCTTTCTGGTTTGGACTCCCTCTGTCATACTTCCGATTACCTGAGACGTGGGATGATCCTTCCTTATTCTGAGAGGAGGATCCCTTCTGTCGAGGTTTGACACTGGCGTGTCAGAGTGGTCTTCTGTGTCAGAGCTTGGTGAAGGTTGACTCGTGGACGGCTGATCACTGGAAGACTTTTAACTGGAAGAAGGTTCTTCAGAACATTCAATTAGATGAGAAGCATCCAATTCATCAATCCTCTCATGCAGTGATCCCGCCTCGTCAAACACAACATTGACTAACTCTTGAATGGTTTGAGTGTCAAGGTTGTACACACGATAAGCTCTGCAGTTGCTAGCATACCCAAGGAATAGGGCTTTACTGCTTCTTGTGTCAAATTTTGTAAGGTATTCCCTGTCATTCAGCACAAAGCAAAGGCAACCAAAAACATGTAAGTACTTTAGATTAGGTTTCTTACCATTTAGAATCTCGTATGGAGTGGTCTTTGTTCGAGGACGAAGATACACTCTATTGATCAGATGGCACGCAGTGTTGACCGCTTCAGCCCATAGTCTTTTGGATAGGTTTTTTGAGTTTAACATAACTCTAACCATTTCCTGGAGCGTCCTATTCTTCCTTTCAACCACACCGTTTTGTTGTGGTGTATTGGGTGCTGAATACTCATGAGAGATGCCCTTTCTTTCACAAAATTCATTAAAACTTTCATTCTTGAACTCTCTCCCATGATCAGTTCGGATCCGTATGACACTGGAGTGATAGAGTTTCTTGAATTTTTTGTACAGCTTCTTGAAGTGATCAAAGGCTTCAGATTTTTCTCGCAAGAATTCCACCCAAGTAAATCTTGAAAAATCATCAGTACATACTAACACATATTTCTTTCGACCTATACTCTCAACTTCAATAGGTCCCATCAAATCCATGTGAAGCAATTCAAAACATGTGCTGGTGTTAACTGAATCAGTGATAGGATGAGAAGCACGTACCTGCTTACCTTTTGTACATGGATCACATACTTTGTCAGGGTCGAACTTCAGGTTAGGAACACCTTTCACTGCATCAGCCTTCAGAAGTTTCTGAATGTAATAGGTACTCGCATGTCCCATTTTCTGGTGCCACAGTTCAGCTTCGTCAGGCTTTCACACCAGACATTGATGAGAATCAAGGTGGTCCAATATTGAAGAATTTAATTAAGTCATTTGGTCTTAATTAAATTATTGAAGGGTTCAAAATTGAAGTATTTAATTAAGTCATCTGGACTTAATTAAATTATTGAGCTTGTGATTTATGAGAGATAAAGATATATCAAGATACTATTGAATAAAAGAGAAGATTTGATTTGTCTTGAAATATCTTGGATATTTATTTGATTTGATTTTTAGCAAGATTTGATTTCTAGATTTGTTAGATTTGATAGATTTGATTTTTAGCAAGATTTGATTTCTAGATTTGATTTTATTCCCTAGTTAGATTAGGTTTAGAGATTTGATTTTCTCCTTATAAATAGGGCATCATATTTTCATTGTAATTCAGTTTTCAGTCCAATGATAATTTTGTGAGTTATTTCTCCAATCCTGAAAACTCATGAATTTCTGTGGATTACCTTGAAATTCAAACTTGACTTATCAATCGGACTTACACATCCGATTGTGGTGTCTTCTACCGTTCTGCATCATTAGTTCTTCAGCTTCTTGGGGCGTATATGAGATTCGTCTGGAATACATCATTTGAAGGGTCGATAGTTCTTTAGCTTCTTGGGGTGTATATGAGATTCGTCTGGAATGCGTCATTCGAAGGGTCGAATTAGGGTTGCTGGACTTCCATTCCTATTATCGTTCCATTTCTAGTTTTGTCCGAGTCGTTTCTGCATCGTGTCAACTCTTGTTCCTAGGCTGCGATCTAAACCTTTCCGGCGAGGATCGTATCATTTTGGCACTAGAGCCAGAATGGCTGAAACTATGTATGAGGATAGAGATGATGATGCAAAACTTCAAATGAGGTATATGATGAAGGTTTTGAAATCCGACTTAGGAAAGATGACGAAGTCAGGGATGGAGATGTTGCATCAACGTCTTGATGCATTGGAGGATCACCGTAATACTCGTAAGATTGGAAGAGGAAGAATTCAAGATGATGATTATTTGGGAAACAGAAAGATGAACATTCCTATTTTTCAAGGAAGGAAAGATCCCGAGTTATACCTTAATTGGGAGAGGAATCTTGAGCATAACTTTAAAGATCATTACTATTTAGAGCTTAAAAAGGTCAATTTGGCGACGATGGGGTTTACTGATTATGCACTTACTTGGTGGGATTGGTTCATGCGTGAAAAGAGGAGGTATCACGATCTGCCTCTCCAGTTGTGGAAAGATTTAAAGTTAGTAATGAGGAAACATTTCATACCTGATTATTACAATCGACAATTGTGTTGCAAGTTGCGGAATTTGAGGCAAGGATCTAAAAGTGTGGTAGACTACTACAAAGAGCTGGAAGAAGCCATGATTCGTGCTAATATCAGTGAGGATCAGGAAATAACAATGGAAAGATTTTTTGCTGGATTGAATTGGGAGATCCAAGACAAATTGGAGCTGCATCATTACGAGGAGTTGGAGGACATGGTTCACATGGCCATCAACATTGAAGATCAATTAAAGAGAAAGTGGATTTACAACAAAGATATGTTAGACAATTATTTCTCATTTGAAAAGCTTCAATCATTGGTGGAGCAGACATTGGTGACATTAGAATCTGAGTCGATGAGTGCTTCAATTCAAGAGTCCAAAGATGATGATATGACACATACAACTGTGGAGGATTCTATTGAAAGTAAGGACAAGATTGAGGATCCGGCTCCACTCACAATCTGTACCAGTCCAGTTTTGGGTATACATAGCCATTGCCAAGAGACCAAGGAAGAAGATATAGTAGTTCATACTCCATTGGAGAATCTTGTTGAAGTTAAGGAAGATATCGCTATTCCATTTGCACTCAATGTTGTTAAAAGTAAAGCTTCGAGTGCACAGAGTCAAGTGGATATACATGAGGGTTCAGAATCAGTGAAGGCAGTGGAGGTGAAGGTCGAGAGGGAAATAGTTCATAAGTTTGTTTCTGCAAGAACTCTTATTCCGAAAAGAAAGATGCATGATGATAAGCAATTGCCAGTGTCTGAACATGATCATGCGCCAAATAAGCCAACCAAGGGTAATGTAAGATGGTCAATTGAATCCGGTGCAGACGTGGATTTGAGGACAAATCCATTTGAAGAGGAGGGGAATGATGAGAATCAAGGTGGTCCAATATTGAAGAATTTAATTAAGTCATTTGGTCTTAATTAAATTATTGAAGGGTCCAAAATTGAAGTATTTAATTAAGTCATCTGGACTTAATTAAATTATTGAGGTTGTGATTTATGAGAGTTAAAGATATATCAAGATACTATTGAATAAAAGAGAAGATTTGATTTGTCTTGAAATATCTTGGATATTTATTTGATTTGATTTTTAGCAAGATTTGATTTCTAGATTTGTTAGATTTGATAGATTTGATTTTTAGCAAGATTTGATTTGATTTCCTAGTTAGATTAGGTTTAGAGATTTGATTTTCTCCTTATAAATAGGGCATCATATTTTCATTGTAATTCAGTTTTCAGTTCAATAATAATTTTGTGAGTTATTTCTCCAATCCTGAAAACTCATGAATTTCTGTGGATTACCTTGAAATTCAAACTTGACTTATCAATCGGACTTACACATCTTATTGTGGTGTCTTCTACCGTTCTGCATCATTAGTTCTTCAGCTTCTTGGGGCGTATATGAGATTCGTCTGGAATACATCATTTGAAGGGTCGATAGTTCTTCAGCTTCTTGGGGTGTATATGAGATTCGTCTGGAATGCATCATTTGAAGGGTCGAATTAGGGTTGCTGGACTTCCATTCCTATTATCGTTCCGTTTCTAGTTTTGTCCGAGTCGTTTCCGCGTTGTGTCAACTCTTGTTCCTAGGCTGCGATCTAAACATTTCCGATGAGGATCGTATCAGACATCTTCCTTCTTGTTCAGCTTGATAGCAGTTATCTGAGGATCTACTGCCAAACATAACACATCTGTTAGTTTTATCGTATACCTCACAAACATCCTTGTCAAAATTGACAACCATCCCATCATCGCACAATTGACTTATGCTAATCAGATTGGCTGTCGGACCTTCCACATACAACACATGTTGAAGTTTTGGAAAGTCTGGCACATTCAAAGTTCCTTTGTCTATAATTCTTCCTTTAGCTCCTCCTCTATATGTAACAGAACCACCACAAATTGCTGAGTTGTCCGACAGGCATGTTCGATCGCCTGTCATGTGTCTAGAGCAGCCACTGTCAAAGTACCATGTACCTGCAATGTTAGTTTTTAAAGAAGTGTAAATAACGAAGCAGTTTGAACCTGTTTTCTGGTTTTCATCTGCAATTCTTTTCCTGTAGAAAGGCTTGATGTGGCCTGCCTTGTTGCAGTAATGACATACATACTTCTTTGATTTTTCTTTCTCGTTTGACACTCCGGTGTCAGACTCCCCCTTTTTGAATTTGATCAGGTTATGGGAGTCAAAAGTACTAGAACTCGGAGTAGATTGATCGACGTATCCTAGTCCACTTCCATCAGAGGTTTTGGTGGCAAGGATCTCATCTAGAGTGTCACGTCCACGATTGATTTTGTCAAAGACAGAGTCAGCTTCCTTCAGCTTCTCCTTGAGATGGCTGACTTCTTTGTCCCTTCTAGTGAGAAGAACTTCCAATCTCATGAGCTGTCTCCTAATGGACTGATTCTCCTCTTTAAGTCTTTCAATCTCCTGTCCTTGTTCCTCACATCGTCTATCCACCATGTTAAAAAGATCACTAACCTTCTCCATTTCTTTTGGAGATGTGACTAGATTTCCTTCTTCCTCATTGCTTTGACCTGAAACATACTCAGACATTGACACGTCAGAGTTAGATGCATTGTGCCAGTTGCTTGTGTCACCACATGGCACAATAGTGAGATCACTTGCATCTTCCTTTTCCTCAGACTCTTCAGTGTTGTCCACCTCCATCAAATCATCTTCATTGAGCTCCTCAATCCTAACATATAACACAACTTGCTCATCCTCATCCTCATCTGTGTCAGAGTCTTCACTCAGGGTGGTGTTAAAGTTTAACTTCTTTCTTCTTAGAACAGTAGGGCATTCGTTAGCAAAATGATCCATTCTAGAACACCCATGACACTTGACATTATCAAAAGTAAACTTTCGGAAAAAGGATTAATACCATTTTTGGCATATTTATCACTCTTACGTGAGGATGTGGTTGAGTTACTTGAGGCGCTAGGAGGCACGGAGGTCGTAGTCTTGAATCTATTTGAGCTGGATTCACCTTTTCCTTTCTTCATAGATCTCATGAATTTGTTGAACTTTTTCGTCAAGAGTACCAGATTCGGTTGTTCCTCATCTAGCAATTCATCGTCTGACACCTCGAGGTCAAACTTTGGCATCTTTTCGGCTGGTTCTTTTCCAGCACGAAGAGCAA